>KQ999908.1:192591-206315 GCA_001598015.1 Dorcoceras hygrometricum | reverse complement strand
GGATCCTCCTGCCAATCGGGAAGTGGGGTAGGAATTATCACTATATCTCCTCGGGGGAAAGAGAGCAGTATATCAGTGCGGTTAGACTTCCGAGCATCTAATAACGAAGCAGAATACGAAGCTATTCTCATCGGGCTTCGTACAGCAAGAAGTATGGGCATCTCCCATCTCATTTTGTTCTCGGATTCAAGATTGGCGGTGCAACAGAGCATGGGAAATTATGAAGTAAGAAATGAAAAAGTAGGAATTATCACTATATCTCCTCGGGAAGAAGAGAGCAGTATATCAGTGCGGTTAGACTTCCGGGCATCTAATAACGAAGCAGAGTATGAAGCTATTCTCATCGGGCTTCGTACAGCAAGAAGTATGGGCATCTCCCATCTCATTTTGTTCTCGGATTCAAGATTGGCGGTGCAACAGAGCATGGGAAATTATGAAGTAAGAAATGAAAAATTGCGCAAGTATGTTGATACTCTGGACAAATTGAAGAAGAAGTTTGTAGAGCTCATGATAAAACAGATACCCCGGGAAGAAAATGAAAAGGCTGACAGACTGGCTAAGTTGGCTAGTGCGATTAACTCAGAAGCTGAGGGCGAATCACCTTTCCAAGAGAAGGTTTCACAAGTCGAACAAGAAATTGAGATGATAATGCAAATCGAAGAGGCTGATTGTAGACATGACTTTTATGAATATCTTCGAAACGGGAGAATACCCAGTGATGCCCGGGAAGCTCGGGAATTGAAAAAGAAGGCGGTTCGTTTTGTGCTGTTAGACGATGTCCTATTCAAAAGATCTTATTCCCGACCTCTGTTGAAATGCCTGGGCCCCGAGGAAGCAGATTACATGCTCAGGGAAATTCATGAAGGATGTTGTGGCAATCACCTAGGAAGTGTGGCCCTCTCGAGGAAAGCTCTTTTGGCCGGGTTCTTCTGGACTAGTATGCAAAGAGATGCCGCTTCTCTAGTCCGAGCATGTTATAGTTTCCAGAGACATGCTAACTTACAGCAGCAGCCATCCGAGTTGATGAAGGCGGTCATGTCCTCTTGTCCGTTTGATCAGTGGGGAATGGATATTGTTGGGCCATTCCCCGTGAGTGTGGGGCAAAAGAAATTATTGCTGGTTGCAGTGGATTATTTTTCTAAGTGGGTGGAAGCTGAAGCCTTGGCCCGGATCACTAAGGGAGAGGTTCTCAAATTTTTATGGAAAAATATAGTATGCCGTTTCGGGATCCCTCGAAGAATTATATCAGACAATGGTCGACAATTCAGCGGTGCTAAATTAAAAGAATGGTGCTCGGGATTAAAAATTGAGCAAATGTTTACGTCAGTAGCATATCCACAGAGCAATGGACAGGTCGAAGTCACTAATAGATCTATAGTGCATTCTATGAAAACTCGATTAGAAACTATCCAGAGTCAATGGGTAGAAGAGCTCCCAAGCGTATTATGGGCCTATAGAACAACCCCGAGGACCGCCACAGGAGAAACACCCTACAACATGGTGTATGGAACTGAGGCAGTATTGCCAGCAGAAATTGGACAAGATAGTGTAAGAGTGTGCTCCTATCCCGAAGAAAACAACATATTGTGAAAGATGGACTTGGATCATGTGGCTGAAAGAAGAGAACAAGCAGCGGTTAGGATAATAGCCTACCAACGAAGAATAGCCAGAGTCTATAACAAGAGGGTACGGCCAAGACACATTGATGTGGAAGACTTAGTGATGAAGAGAATCCAGTACCAAGGCGAAAGAGGAAAATTGGATCCTAAATACGAAGGACCCTTTCGGGTCGTGGAAAAAGCAGGAGTATCTTCTTATTATCTAGCCGAAGCCAAGGGAAGGAGAGGAAAAAGACCATGGAATATTCGTCATTTGAGAAGATATTACTCTTAAAATTGTTATGACTACTCTTTGTACTTCAGAAATTTATCAAATGAAGATGTTTTTTGACAAGATATCACATAAGACCGATCTACTCGGCGCCCGACTATCAACTCTGGTTGGTATCTAAACACTTGGATAGAGATCCTATCTAAGCATAAGCCCGATCTACTCGGCACCCGACTATCAACTCTGGTTGGTATCTAAACACTTGGATAGAGATCCTATCTAAGCATAAACCCGATTTACTCGACACTCGACTATCTACTCGGGCTAATATTTAAACGCTGGGATAAAAAAACTTATCGAAAGAACTTGATTCCATCAAAAGCACGCGGACAATAAAAAAGCATATGAGAAGCAAAAGGAAATTTTCTTCATAAAGAGCATTTACAAATAAAGTACATCACTTTTTTGCCCCGGAAGGCTCTGCCTCACCATCGTCGGGCAGAGCTTCTAGGGACTTCAAAACATCAAGAAAAGAAAAAGGGTGCTCGGCCTCCGAATATCCGTTGTCCCTAATCTGGGCCAAGCACCCATCAAAACCATTCTGGAAAAAAGATAAGGCTCGAGTAGAACAGAGCCTGTCGAATTCATCCGACTTCAAAAAATCCACTTTCCTCTTCTCCCAAGATGCTTCAGCCTCCTCCTGCGCTCTCTTTATTTTTTCTTCGGCCTCTTCTCCGGCCTTCTTCATCTCCTCCTGAAGACGTATGATAGAAGCCTCTGAAGCAGTCAGTCTTTGCTCAAGGGATTTCTTCTCGGCATCAGAAACCCCTCGTACTTCTTCGATCTCCTTCATTAGCTTGTCGTGCTTCGCCATCACGTCATTCAGGGAGCGCTTGGAAGAATGGGCCACCTCTCGGGCCTTTGTCACTCGTCGGGAAAGTTCGCCCCCCCAAACTAGCACCTATAAAATGATTAAACAAATGAGCAGAAACATCAAAGGAAATGCAAGAAAAATACTTATGTACCTGTAAGAAATTTGAAGCCAAAGCCTCCGTAATTTTCTTATCGGATGACGAGCTGACCACAGGAGCATCTAGCGGGGGGATAAAATGCTGAAAAAAGGCCACGATAGTTGAGGTGACCGGCTGAGCTATAAAAGAAGAAACCTCCATGTCGGGCTGCGAAGTACCCGCCTCCATATTGACCTCGGTCGAAGAGGAAGTTTTCTTCTTCTTTGGGTGCTTATCACCACCCGAGGACGAATTCCTCCTCTTTTCTTTTGGGAGTTCAACAGGTGGAGGATTTACAGGCTCCTGGAGAGAAAGGTCCACATGTTCCACGGAAGTAGGGTTGACGCGCTCCTCAGTTTGTGAGATGGAACCCCGAGAAGCTTCAGATTTCTTCTTCTTGTAAGCTTCCAGCAGGTGAGATTTCATGATTCTTTCGGCTGTACAAAAAGAACGAATAGTTAGAGATACGGAGCTAAGTAAAAAAGGGAGGAATACCGAGAAAGAAATAAAAACTATACCTAAGTCCCCTTCCACTGCTACCCCCTTCCGACTAAAACCAAAGTGGCACAGGAGATCTTCTCGGATTAAATCCCGAGCATTGAAACATTTTGTGCACGCGTCCCTAATAAAGGGAATCGGGTTGTATTCCTGAACCGGTGGAGGAAGAACCCTTTTCGTCGGCTTCTCAGCCCATGACATGTCACAGTACCACGCTATCCCTTCCCGAACGTTACGTCGCACAAAAAAATAGCGACTCATCCAACCCTTATGAGAGGAGGGGTTCCCTTTTATGAACCCGTACTCGGGCTTCAAGCGGATAAAAAATTTCCCGACGTCTTGTTGTCGGATTTGGGTCATATTATGAATAAGGTGGAGGGAAAGAGGAGCTTGGTAATACTTCAACAGAATTCCTAGACCTAACAAAGAACTATATGAGTTTGGAGTTAATTGGCTGGGACTAACTCTCAGATGGTCGCAGAGGCTTTGGATAAATCGGGGAACGGGGAACCTAAGACCCATCTCTAGTTGATTTATGTAAAAAGTGTGATATCCTTCAGGGGGAAGATGAGCTCGGTCCTCGGGAAGAGGAATCAAAATATCATACTGGTCCGACATACCGGACAAATCCCTTATAAGGGCTTTATCAGACTCTTGCAACAAGGACGTCTTGATCTCATACCAAGGGCGGCCCTCTGCCAACAGCGTAGCCTCTTCGACATTTATCCTAGCTAATAGTTCCCTACGAGAAACTTTGTCGGGAACAGTACTAGTGCTTATGGTGCCCGACGAGGAGGGGGATCCTAAAGACTGAACAAAATCTACTACTGCACGATCATCTATAGAAGACATAATGCAAGGATTATAGTACTTACAGGAATGATTTGGAGACGGAAAGAAAGACGGCAGAGAACTTGGGAAGCGATTTCGGCATAGTAACGGTAGTTGTGAGAAAATGAAAAAGTGAGAAAGAAAGATGCGGCTATTTATAGGAAGATCAAGCGAATTTCCTCCGTCAGATCTGGGAGCAATCAACGATCAAGATTACCTTCGGAATATCAACGGGCGGGAAAATTTGGCGCGCAGAAATTAAAGTCCCATCAGTCGTATTAAAAATAAATCGTACAAAAAATAGGCTTTCTTCGGGTAAGATAGAAATGGTCTACGAAATCCGAGAAGAAACGAAACATTATTCAACTTCACTACTTCGTTTCGACTAGAAAGGGGAGATACTATTGATATCAATATATAAAAGCTTACTCGGGAAAAATCTACTCGGAAAAGATTACTCGTAAGAGCCTATTCGGGAACATCTACCCGAGTACTACAAAAGAGAAAAACTGTCTAACACATGCTTGCTAATGATTAATCGGGTAGCGTGTTGTCAGGTTTTTATTCAGTTCTGATTGGCCTAGTAACTTGTGCAAACTAAGACTGGCAAACCCATACCTAATCATGAGTGGCCAGGTGGCGTACACGCAATCGAGATACCTTTTCTCGCCTATAAATACTTGAGTCTCTCGCAAACAAGAGGTATGATAACTTAACTTACAATAAAAAAATGTCGCAAGAGACCCGAGAAGAAATTACTGAGTCGTATCTTATTCTCCTCGGGTGGCGAGGATTAACTCTTTGGTCGGGGACCGAGGACGAAATTTGAGTAGCATCAACGATCATTTGTGTGATGTCACGTAGACAATGTAAATAAAGTTCACTCATTTGGTATGCAGTATAGAAAAATTATATATATATATCACTAGAAGAGTCCCGGATGACAAATGTGGCGGAGGGTATCGGATTCCCACGTGTCTTAAAAGTCCAAAAATCTATCTGATAATTTATTAGCTGTGGATGGGTTTCTAGATTGATGTTTTCGTATTGGTAGCCGAATTATAACTCGTGCGTGTAGAATCTCGCTTACAACAATATCTATTCTTTCTAGCGATCTTATAACAAATAAATAATTATAATAGAAGCGAGGGGCGAAACTAGAATTCTTGAGTAGGGTGGGCTGGAGAGCTAAATAAAATTCATAATTTACATAAAATTCATTAATAAAATTTTGTGTATTACGTTTCATAGACATTTAGCATAATCATATAATACTACAACAAAATATTTTAATAAAAATATATAGCACCTACAAAAGGTCATTTAAGTACAGTCAAGAGAAATAATTAATACTATTTTTTACACTGCGAGATTTCTCATCAAACTCATCTATTATAAATTAATTATCCACTGAATTAGCAAGCTCAATAAATAATCATCAATCTGCCAAAAAGTGGATGAGTTGGTAATTTTAGTATAAGATTAATTATAAATTCAAATGCTTAGTTGAGCAAAAACTATTTCTTAATAAACTAAAACAAATAAAAAATTTATCAAATGAACCTCATATCTCAAAATTTTGAAACCCTAGTGGAGTTGATTTAGAATTTATTTGAATCATTTTCTTCTAAATTGCAACTATACACCTAGCTATTTCAATTAAAACCCAAAAACGATGGATTGCAATTGTGGGTATAATAGACACTTGGTCTCTCTTCTTTCTCTATATAATTTGGGATGTTTTTGGTTGCTTAAAAGTTAAAAATGACTTCTTTTATATATTCGATACATCTTCTCCCTATAACTCAATCAATTTGTTGATCTCCATATATCTCCTTTTTTTAAATGGCAATCTGGACTACTTTCTTATGCTTTTTTAAAGTGCATCCATTTTACATATATATGTTTCGGCATAAGATACGATCGCCACGACTACCACAATTTCAGGCAAGAGGATAGGGTCGGAGTGGGCAAAATTTTGATGAAACCGAAAGAATTGGTCATTTGATGAGTGGGAAAGTTTGGTTTTTATTTAATGAAAAAAGGTCATTACATTCAATTGGTTCGTGGGAAAAAGAAAAATTATTTGACTTGAGATGTGATTTGGGAGAAAAAAAAAAGATGAAGTGGTAAATGTGGAAGTGGGAATTAAAAGTCTTTTGCCGTGGATAAGTGAATTTTTATTTAATGGGCAAAGGAAGAATCTGATGCCAGCAGGCAAGTTTAAAGCTGTCATTCTTGTTTAAAGGTTTCTTGCATTATACATCTTCACACAGACGTCTCTCTCTTCTCCCCTCTCCAAGAAGAGGGCCATTCCATGTTAGGATGTGAGGTCGCATAATCCGGACATTATATCTGCGAGAAAGAGACTAACTTAGCAATGGCCGCATCTCCGTCTGGAGGAGAGAAGAAGCACTGGTGGCTCACAAATAAAAGGGTACTTATATTTTAGTCCTCGTTTCATCAGTGTGTATGTGTGTGTATATATATATATATATATTTATTGGGGTTTTCCATGTGGGCTGAATGTTTTTTGCCCATAAATTCTTTTCAATATGCAGTCGTTCGCTTTATACATAACATCCCAAGCGCAACTCAACGGAATCAAATTAAATTCATTTCAAGATCATGCTGGATAGCCCCTACTTTTTATTTTTCGAGTTTCTCCGATTATGATTATGGGCGTTAACTGGATTATTAATGGTGGCTTGTGGATTCTCGAATTTGATTTAAAATTGGATTTGGATTTGATATTTGCTAACATTTTTCATGTGTGCATTGGGAATTTAATTTGATAATTGAAACTAATATTTTATATATAAATTACAGTGATTGGATTTAAATTTATTTCAAGATCTGGACAGGCCCAACTTTTCTTTTATTTGGTTTTACATTTGCCCGAGTATGATTATGGTTGTTAATCGGATTTTAATGGTGGTTTGTGGATGAATAAACTCAATAATTTGATGTTTGGTAAAAATTTTAATGTGGTGCATTGGAATTTGATTTGAAAATTAAAAAAATCATATTTTATATTAAAACCGCATTTCTTGTTTTGAAAGTACTTTATTAATAATACTTATATGATATTCATAAATGATTCATTAATGTAAAAATTATTTTTGAACATAAAATACCTTTATTCAATAAATGAAAAAAGTTGTAAAATTTATCAATACTAATTAATAATAAAGTTCATAAATATTTACAAAGAAATTTTGTTAGGAACGAAAAAAAGTTGAAATATCAGCTTAGGAGTTTAGAGGGGGGTAAATGAACTCCTCTCGATTTTGTAAAAAACTCTTTTTAAAATATTTTACAAGCTTACGCCTTGTCTCAGAGTTGAGTTATTAGCTCGAAGAATCTCAGCATAATCTGTTGTCTCGAGTAACAAAACTTATTTGTGCGAAGTAACTCGATTCAACAGTGAACAGATTAGAAACTGAAAGCAGTAAAAATAAAAGGGACGAGAGTTTGTTTCTGGAAGTTCGGAGCTGAAACTCCTACGTCTCCCCTTCTTCCTTGTATATGAAGGATTCCACTATAAGGTTTTGATTATTAAAGCGTCTGTAACGGCCTAATCCAGCAGCCCGCAAGCTGTGAGACCTCGTAAGAAACACCAACTATTACAGATAGTCAATCTGTAAAAATACAAACGAAATGATCGCTCTAATTTGCCTGAGCTTGGAAAGCTCTCACACACTCTGTTTTGATATACAATGAAAGTTTAATACTACAAAGTATTTTCGACAGTAAATGTGACATAGAAAGTTGTAACAAAAAGCAACGTGTGTGTCACTTTGTGTAAATTGGTTTGAGGATGGTGATATCGATGTAAAGTTTGTCGATCTGTACAAACTGGTTGTAGGAACTGTAACTTGGACGATTTGAAGATCTATAGAAATTGTAACCTTTCCCCAAAAATTAGCTCGTCAACTATTTATCCCCTTCTCTACAAGCGGTCATTAATTGAGCCAGTGGATACTGTTAGGATCGATTTTGGAGGGGGGGGGGGGTTCCTTGGGCTCTCCATAGCTTAGGCACCTCAAACGCCAATATTACGTGCATTTTAAAAATTTATTAAACAAGCAGCACGTAAATAGGGAAACCAGATCGCGCCTCAGCTGGACCAGCAGCTCTACGAACTGGTCCAGATCATGCGCAATCTGGTTACTTAAATGTTGGGCTGCAATGGCTCAACGTTCTTAAAAGGTTTGTGCAAATAAATCAAGTAAGATATAAAATCATGTGGAACAACTTGAACTACTCTCTGAAAATCGAAAGTTATTTTAAACAGTTTTAAACATATGCGTATGCTATGAATGCAGTAAGCTTTAAAGAAAGAATACGCTGCAATTTATTTATGGAAGTTCGGAGCTGAATCTCATACGTCTTCCCTTATTCTGCAACGGGAAGGATCCACTAGAATATTTGATTACAACAGCTTATGCTGCAACCCGATCCGACAGCCCACAAGCTGCACGAACTCCTAGTCACCTATGCACACTAGCTCGCAAGCTGTGTGTCTAACAACAATTCTTTTACGTCTCAGTGAGAAGACTACAAGACTTGGTTAACGTCTCTGTCCAAAGACTACAAGGGAGAGGAATATATTGTGGTTTTGATTCACCCACAGAACCTAATCAGTTTATCATCGGAATCTGCAAGTGAATCGTGTGTGAGAGTTTTATAGTGTTTGCTCACTCTCTCTATTATACTCTCTCACACTAGGAAGTGCTCCTTTCTGAGCTAGTCTCTCGATGTCTTCCCAGGGGTTGTGCTGTCGAATAAGATTTCCCTTTGAAGCTCACGATCTGTGAACAAGCTCACACCTGGGCACAAGACCAGCTCTGCACATCAGCTGCCACATGAATGTGCAAACCTTTGACTAAGCACCGTCTTGTATTCTGATTCGCTCTACTCTTCTCGTCAAGATCACATCTCTCATATTATTCTCTGCTTGCTTATGCTCTTGATATAAAGCCTCTGATATGTTATATCCGTTGGACACAAAGGTATAGCCGTTGTAAAGGCTTCTGACAAAGTTTTACTTTGTGTCCTTTAGCAATAAATGCGTTGCAGGCTTTATTTGACTTGAGCTCTCTTATTTTCTGCGCTTGTAGCCGTTGCAAACTTTTAGCTCAGTAAAGCATGTACCTGATGTGGACAGGACGGTAAATCAGTTTGAACAATATAATCTCCACAATGCTTGTGTTCAAACTGCTTTGTTCGTCTGAGCTGGTCTGTCCAGATCTGGTTTCTTAGCTGGTGTCTTCTCAGCTGGTTTCTCTTCAGCTGATCTGCTTCTTATCTGTTTTGCTCTTTTCTAAGTTGCTCTTGAGCTGATCTGCGCTTCCTCTCTAAGCTGCACTTCTTATCTGCTCTTGTACTACTCTTGTGCTTAGTTGCTCTTGTTCTCTTCTTTCCTGCTCTTGTCTGCTCTTGAACATTGCTGGGCTCTAATCTTGTTTCCAAGCTGGTTTCCTTTCCAACTGGTTTCTTCTTTCACTACAGCAATCTTCCTTCATGATTTCTTTGGTATCGAACAGCATGTGATCCTCTGCACTGGACATATCTTGCACCGGTGGATCACAACTGTTCTGATTCAGCTTTCACTGGATCTCTAATATGCGCTTGATCATTGATCCGAGCTGTTAATCTCTTGAGCTGCTTTTCTTTTGCTGTACCGCTTGGGCGTCTCCTCACTGTTCCAGCTTAGATGTCTTCTGCCCAACCAGCTTGGGCATACCCTCACTGCTCCAGCTTTGAAATCTCCTTAATAGCATGCATCTCTCGTCCAATCTGATCTGCTTCAATATTTTTCCAGCTTGGACCTATGGAGACTGATCGAGTACACCCAGCTCTTGTATCTTCTTCTTCTTCTACAGGGTTCACCTCGAGCTCATCAAACTTCTCACAGATTCTTCCTCATCTCCATCTGCATCTTCATCTTCCACAATAAATCTGAAACGAACCGGACTCTAGAATTTTTTTTTATAAAAATAAAGTGTGGAATAAACAAACTAAAAGTATGGCTCGTCCCTTCAAAACATTTTCTCAACATTACTTTAAAACATAAATAAATATGTATCTCAAAACATAAAGTCATCCATACGGCTTAAGATCGGATTAGGTAAAAGTTGTGGAAACTGAACATGACTGATAAAATATGTGAAAATGTTTCATAGCATAAATAAAGACGTTGGAGTGATCACGGGATAGCAGATACAGCGGGCGCTCAGAGGTCCTCACCACCGATCGGGATAATATCAATAGGATCACCTACTCCATTTAAACCTAGTGAGCCTAAAGGCTCAGCATGCTCTATCTGATAATAACAAAGTACTTACAATAAAAAGCTCATAGCTCATAGTAAGGAAGAGCCTTATCCTATTTCCCTTCGTGAAATAGTAGGCTCGTTAGCAACCATATGCAAGCACATAACATATCGTAAAATAACTTTAAAACGTGCGTGCATGAATGATCGTAAAATATGATTCATAAATCAGTCGTAACATTACATAATCGTATAGCATACATAATAAGGCATGACATAACATAACATAAAAACGTGTGAGTCGTATCCATGAAGTGTGGACCATTACATTAACGATTGATCAATCATAAAACCAATGTACGTGACGATCGGTTTCACCCGATCTTAAGCATCATCACATTAACAGAGGTTCACTGCCCGACATCCCAGATCCGCTCATCTTCTATCGTTATACATTAACAGAGGTTCACCGGGCTCGGCATCCCGGATCCGCTCATCGTCCATTTTGCCAAAAATCACTTCAATCCCTCAAAATTATTATTTTTTTCTTACATGTCTTTAACATTTCGTAAAACTTTCATGATGCGTGCATTTCATAAAAACATGCAATTTAAAAGGCTTAGCCGTCAATATATATTTAATTATTTCATTTAAAATATTATCATATTCGTATACATAAAATACTACATATATAATTAAATGTATATTCACGGGCTTCTGTTTTCTACTCCGATCAAGAACTGGTTCAGGTGTCTGGCCCACTAACTCAAATCCCAAAAGCCTAAACTTAACCTTAAATTGAAATCTAACCCTAAACATAATTTGACCCATTAAACTTTAATTTAAACTTTTAAAAATTTATAAAAATACTCCTTCATTCCCTTTAAAATCAAACATTAAAAATTTGACTAAATAAAAGTCTCATTGACCAAAATTTTGACTTTAAAATTAATAAAAGTATAAGGACCATGAATCAAAAGGATTTAGACTTTAAAATATTCGGCTCAATACGCTAAAATTAGAATCAATCTTTTAAAATTAAAACACCCCGCCCAGAAATAAAATAACTTGGACCTAACTTAAAATATTTGACCCGTCCCTCGACTTACTCCACTCGGTCCGATTGAACCGACCCATCGGCCCAACCGAACCGACCCACGCCAATGCAAACCCTAGCCGCACATACCATGCACACCCGCGGCCTCTACCGTTCGCACGATCTGCTTCGGCAACCCATGGCCGGAGCCCCGTCGGCTGGACCACCCCCAGGTCCAGCCTCACCCTCTCGACCAAACCATGGCTCGCACCATGGACTGGATGGTTTGGTCGATCCACAAACGTGACTCCATCGCGCACCGCTCGCATGCAACCGTGCGACGCGGCTGCCCCTTGGCTTAGCCATGATCGAGCCACCTTCTTCTCCTCCATGAGCCACCACTGCACAGCCTAGGCTCGAACCTTAGCCCCCCTTGAACCGTCCATGACCGATGCAACACAAGAAACGAATCAAACAATGGTTGAAAATCATGATACATGCATGGATCTCAAACATTATGCATATATCAATACAAAACACAGACAATTCATGCAATCATTGATTAAAAACAATATATTAGAGTTTAAATGGTGAGAAAATGAGAGATAAAACATGCCTTGATTGAAGAATAACGAAGAACTACGCATACCGGAGCGGAGGACAAGAGATCGTGACAAAACACCTTGAAATCAACACAAATAATGATGGAACTCGAGCCTAGTGGAGGGAGTAGCGGCTTGAGGGAGTGTGGGGGTGAGGGTTTTCGAAAATTAGGGTGGTGAGGAAAATGAATTGTGCCAGAAAGACCCCTCTCAAGGATTTAATTAGGAAATAAAAGAGTTTTTTACTTTATTAACCCCAACTAATTAAAAATATTAGTTAAAACTTTAATTTAAACTTTAAACTCCAAATTTTCGTAACATAAGATCCTCAACTTTTAAAATATAGAAAATCCCATTAAAACAGCCCGTATAGGCGAAAAACGGGTTCTCCTCAGCAATAATACATAAAAATCCTATTTTTCGGAATTGCTGCTTAAAATAATAAATTTTGCTCTTAAAAATCTGAGGGCTTAAAATTTTAAATAAGTTTTCATCTCGATCATCCGTAGTCTCGTCACGCGTCCGGAACTCAAATAGACTAAAAACATGTCATGCCATCATGAAGCATTAAAACTATCATTTAATCACGTAAAATGACATATAAATTTTCTAAAATAATTATCCCCCTACTCATGCACTTATTCTCACGTAATAAGGATTTCTGGGCTGAAACGAACCAACTCTAGAAATTTTTTTTAAAACATGTGCGAAAAACATAAACTGAAAGTGTGGCTCGTTCCCTTTTAAAACATTTCTAAATCATTTTATAAACCATACTTCAAACATAAATAAAGGAATATTTAAAAACGTTAAAACATCCAGATGGTTCAAAACCAACTGAGTAAAAGTACTGAAAATAAATATGTTTAAAACCAATCATACTAAAAATGTATCATAACAAAAGATAACATCGTCGCGATCACGGGGTACTGCTGCAACAGGCGCTCAGAGGTCCTCACGGCCAGTCGGAGTAAACTCAGCAGGGTCATCACCTGCACCATTTAAACCTAGTGAGCCTAGAGGCTCAGCATGCTCTATCTTGTACCATAACAAAGTACATACTAATAAAATCGCATGCAAGCACATACCTGTTATAAAATAACGTTAAAACATGAATACGTGCATGATCTTAAAACATTTCTTCATACATTTCATATCATACATAATATATAACATACATAAGACCTGACATAACATAACATGAAAAACGTATGAGTCGTATCAGTGAATGCGAGCGGGCGTGTGACTGATCAGTCGAAATAACCAACGTACGTGGCGATGCGGTTCACCCGACCTTATCTCGGGATCCCAAGCACCTCTATGCTTGCCACTTCACCATGATGTCAACACATGGATCCATAGGCTCATAATCATACATTAAAACAGGGGATCCCCGGACCCGGCTGAAATAACCCGAAATTTCAAAATGCTATTCAACTAAATTCGAACAGGGGCACGGTAACCTCACAACCAGCAACCAGCAGCTTCGAATTCTTTCCCAAGATCGTTCTGCAGCTTCAAATGAGTAACAATCGAAAGAGAAACTCACAGGGAACTCAGCGCCACCGAAAACACTCAAATCATCGGCGGAGAACGACGAAAATCTAATGAAGAAATATCTCGGGTGAACAGTAGCTCGA
>KQ999908.1:148795-160489 GCA_001598015.1 Dorcoceras hygrometricum | reverse complement strand
GCCCGCCCCGAGGTGCGCCCGCGGACGGGCCCCCGCCGCTAAAAAATTAGGCGGCAGCAGCCGCACATCGCCGTGCCAAGCGCGACGCACGGCCGCGCGCAACAGCTCGCCCATCGCGCAGCCATCGCGCCGCAAGCGTCGACAGCAAGCTTCACTTCGTCCGGCAATGGTGCGCAACATCGAGAGCTACGACCATCGGCCACCGAGCAACGAGCGGCGCGCAACGTCCGGCCAGCATGCACAACTTCATCGCGCATCATCGCGCGACAGGCGCACGGCGCAGCGACGGCCGAGGTGCATGAGCGGCCGATCATCACATGCGGAGGGTGGCGCATTCCAGCGCACACGCTGCACCCGATGTCGCGCAACCAGTGCGCACCACAGATGGGCAGCGGCCAGCCAACAGGTGGCTGTTTGCGCAGCCATGCGCGCGCAATCGCGCGATGGTATAGGGCCGCCGCGCACGGCGGCGGCCGGCGGCCAAGCTTCAAAATTTCGATTTTAATTCTGAAAATTTAAGATATTAGATACAATATTGCATAAAGTATTGATCAGATCCGAAAACCTTGGCTCTGATACCACTGTTGGGATCCGGATCACGCCTCCCGGCGGGGAAGCGGAAGAACAAAACAATAATGCCGGGAGACGATCAATACGAAAAACAATTCAATTCTATGACATTCATAGGGTGTTTTAAGGAATACCTTGCTGGCACTTGTGCCTGGCTCCAACCGGAATTACAAGAACGCCGGCTCTTCATGGTAGGTGGCGGTAGATCCGTCAATCAGGTCCACGACCGGAATCGATCTCCCTCCAATCAGCCTGCACTAGAAGGCTGAAGGATTTTATCGCCAATGGATTCTCCTCGAAAAACTAGGCCGGAAACAATTTTCCGGCGAAGCGGCGGCGGCGGGCGGCGCAGGACGGCGGCGGCGTGAGGAAGATGAAGAGAGGGGCGGCGGCCAAGAATGCTTAGGGTTAGGGTTTGCTTAAGTGTGAGTTGTTAATGAAGTCTAGTCTAATTAAATAGACTTGTGGTAGGATTGTACCGGCCCAACGGGCCCGAGTCCAACGGGTGAACATTCGGTTCATCCCCACCACTGTGACTTCATCGTAACTCCGATCGCCGATCAGATCGGACCAATCGACTCAGTTTCCAAAACTGAATATTATGATCTGAAAAACCATTTTTCAGAACCCCAGTGCAAAATGACCGTTTTGCCCCTCAACAGCGGGAAATCACGGTTTGACCCCTGTTGACTTTTAGGAAGTCGCACTCCCCAAAATCCTCAAAACCGCCCCGAATTCCTATCGGGGATTTTGAAAATCCCCGAAACCGAAACCAAACCCAAAAAACCCCCCAAAACCGCCCCCATTCGGGATTTCCCCGTGGGGGCCCGAACCCGTGGGGAAAATTGTCATCCCTACTAGAGGCTCAACATGCTCTATCTTGTATCATAACAAAGTACATACTAATAAAATCGCATGCAAGCACATACCTGTTATAAAATAACGTTAAAACATGAATGCGTGCATGATCTTAAAACATTGCTTCATACATTTCATATCATACATAACATATAACATACATAAGACATGACATAACATAACATGAAAAACGTATGAGTCGTATCAGTGAATGCGAGCGGGCGTGTGACTGATCAGTCGAAATAACCAACGTACGTGGCGGTGCGGTTCACCCGACCTTACCTCGGGATCCCAAGCACCTCTATGCTTGCCACTTCACCATGATGTCAACACATGGATCCATAGGCTCATAATCATACATTAAAACAGGGGATCTCCGGGCCCGGCTACCCGGCTAGCTCCCATAATTAAACTTTGTCACATCACTTCAGTCCCTCGGGTTTTATTTTAAAAAGATACATGCCTAATCGTTTCATAAAATCTCATGATGCGTGCATTTCTTAAAATCATGCAATTTAAAAGGCTTAGCCCGTCAATGTATATTTAATCATTTCCTTTAAAACATTTACGTACATAGAATACTACATATATAATTAAATATACATTCACGGGCTTCTACATTTTCTACTTCGGTCAAAGACTGGTTCAGGAGCCTGACCCACTACTTCTAGATTTATACATCAATATTAACTTAGCCCATGACTTATAATAATTTCTTAAAATTTCTAACACATCTAATTTTGACTGATTTCAACTCAATTTTGACTTTAGAAATAAAGGGCTAATTTTAACTTTCAAAATCAATTTGACCAAAATAAAATCAAATTTGACTTTAAAATCAATTTAGTCAAATTTTGACTTTAAAAATGACAACTTAATCAATTTTGACTCAAATACCCAAATTTTGACCAAAAGATCAATTTTGACCAATTTAAAATCTAATAAACAATTTTGACTTAATTAAAAATCAAAAGACTCCAATTTTGACTAAAAAATTGAAATAAGCATCCAACTCAATTAAAATTAAAGGTTTAACTCGATTTAAAACATTTGACCATTTTTTTAAAAATTGGACCTTTGACTTAAAATTAAAATAACCGGTCCATAATTGAAATAACTCGGACCAAATTTAAAATATTTTGACTCGACACTCGATGAACCGACCTGGTCCAGCCATGACAATTTAAAAATCACACATGCTAAAAATCATTTTCAGGCAACTCAATTAAAATTAAAGGTTTAACTCGATTTAAAACATTTGACCATTTTTTTAAAAATTGGACCTTTGACTTAAAATTAAAATAACCGGTCCATAATTGAAATAACTCGGACCAAATTTAAAATATTTTGACTCGACACTCGATGAACCGACCTGGTCCAGCCATGACAATTTAAAAATCACACATGCTAAAAATCATTTTCTAGGCATTAATTTGTCATGAAAATTACCAAAAATCTCATAAATCAAATAAAATCTAAAAAGGATGGAAAACATCTTAAAATATACTTAAAACTTCAAATAAATTCATCCATGAACTTTTGCAAACTCTAAGATTCAAAATCTTAATTTTCATAAAAATGACACGACGAGGCTCATTTCGAGCGACAAAACGGTACAAATCATTAAAAATTCATTTCTTTACTAAATCACTCCCTATTTCAACCCACATCACCTTAACTCAATATACTAGTCACTGGAATAAACTAAACTTAAAAAATATTCATGAGGTGACCAATCCGACGCCCTCAAGCCCACTGCCCATGCGCAGACTGCAACCAGGACACGTGATAGCCACAAAATTCATAACTAATTAGTTCCTTGACCAAATAACTTTCCATTTGGACCTACGTGACCCTAAACGTTATCTCCTGAAATCCAGACCACACAGACGGTATTTATCGATGTATCCGACCCCAACAACTCTACTGTCACGCACAGACGACAAATCAGGACACGTGCTGATCATAAAATTTGTAACTAATTCATTCATTGACCAATTGCTTCCCGTTTGGACCTATGTGATCCTAACTCGATGGAATAACTACCTGGACCACCCTTTAATCGAAACCTAGCCCCATGAACCGCCCATGACCAAAGTTTCACAAGAAAATAATCAAATACGTTTTGAAAACTATGAAACATGCATGGATCTCAAACATTATGCATAGATCTGAATAAATCACATGCCAATCTTCATTGAACATTAAATACAGTTTTCTATTGCTTAAATGGTGAGAAAAAGAATCGATATTACATGTCTGGTTCGTAGGAAAGGTAGATCTGCGAGTTACCGACGCTGTAAACGCGAGATCGGGGCACCACCGCCTTTGGATCACCAAACTTGAAGAAATTTCGAAACTTTTGCTTGAGGGGAAGGAGGGGGACGGCTGATGGTGTTTTGGAGGCTAGGTTTAGTGATAATTTGGTGTTTTGAAATAATAAAGTGTGACACAAATGACCCCTATTGATAATTAAGAAGAAAAATGACATGCTTGCCCCTCCATTTAAATGAATAGATAATTAAAACTTTGACTTGGCATTGAAAATGGCTAATTTTCAAAATTAAAGCCTTCTCAAATTTTAAAACACCTTAAACTTCAATAATACAGCCCGTATATGCGAAAAACGGGTTCCCCTCAAAATACTAGTAAAAGTCCTCATTTTATGAAATTGCTGCTTAAAAATAATAAAGTTATTCCTAAAAATTTAAGAACTTAAAAATATTAAATTATTTTCATCTCGGTTGTCCCTAGTCTCGTCCACGTGTCCGTAACTCAAACAGGCTGAAAACATGACATGCACACCATGCAACATAAAAATCATAAACAAATTACATAAAATGGCATGTAATCATCTAAAAACTATTTTTTCTGTCAGGCTTCGTGCTCAACTCAGAGATAAACCACGCAAATAATAAAGGAAGCAATAAAATAGTGGCTAAATTTTCGCTTTATGGCCTGACTTTGAATCATAATATAAAATACAATGTTATTCAAAATAAAGGTTTAAAATGCTTGAAAACCAACTACAACACAGCTTGCATACAACATAGAGTGACCCTCAATCAACAACATAACGAAAAATATCATATGTATCTACTACATATAATTGGGACACTCTATCCACCTCCTGGGGCACTACCAGCTGGATCTACTCCACGACCCGCGGAGAAACCTTGGTAACCTGAAAACACATACAGGCAAACAACACCAGCCCCAGAGGGAAATGGGGTCAAACCAAAGTACGGAGAGCAATTGAAACACAGCAATAAGATAGCAACAGATAAAATGCGAATGCTATGCATGAGACTGGGCTACAACAGAAGCAGGTAGCCAAAGGAATCTCAAGAAACAGCTCAAAAACAATCAACAGATCAACGGAGCAATAGTGGCCATGGGGTGTGTGAGTATATGGGAGCTACCCACTCGTCTCAACACACGGTACCAGATGCACAACAATGCACTCAATCCGCTGTTGCCCAGCTCATGAGATGTGGGAGCTACCGACTCCGCTCATAGTGGCTAACAGATCCCAGCAGGGAGATGAGGTATACGGGAGTTACCCACTCGTCCTCCAATTCAAGCATCCTGGTACACACAGATCATGATACAAGGCACGGCTAAACAAGATCTGAGTTCAACAACATGAAAATGCGTGTATGCTCATGCAACAGAATGCAACAGGATACAACAACCAACGAATAGCATACACAGTATAGCAGATCATCAAGCAAACACATATATCCATGCCACATCCAACTAGGGTGTCAAATTCGGACCCAATTCAACCCGATAACCCAACCCGAACCCACCCGAAAAAAATCAGGTTCGGGTTGAGCCATTTCGGGTTGATTCGGGTTCGGGTTGGGTTCGGGTTGGGAATTTTTTTTTTACTTTTCACCCCAACCCGACCCGAACCCACCCGACCCACCCGAATTGACACCCCTACATCCAACGCTGTAAAACAAGCTCACAACCATACCTCAGTTCTGAGCTATAATTACCACAAACGAAGTTCCGAGCAACCAAATCTGAAACCTGTTAAGCCAAATAACAACGCTACTCCGGGACGCAAAGCACATAACCCACCACTGGGAGCTACGAGCTCAACCAGCTTCGTCCTACCCAACGATTTCAACAACCAGATCTAAACAAAGTGGAATGGTAGAACTAACACTTACCCAACAAGCTACCTGAACGGTAGGACAAATCTGACGCTTATGCTAACAGACTACAGAAGGGAGATGTCTTCGCGATCCACCTCCAGCTCCTCCAAAGTCTCCAAAAGAGGTATAGGAAGAAAGGTCTCGGCAAGAGGAGTCCAGCGCTACCACTCTCGCTTTCGTCGGAGCTGTCTACCGCCGACAATCGGGGAAGATAAGGTTCGGTGAACAGTAGTTAGGGTATCACGACAGAGTAAGTTTACGAGAATATTCAAAGTGTTGGAAAGAGATAATGGCGAGATCGAAGTAAAGCCCTCTATAAATACACTTAAGTCTCCCAGATCTGATAGACAACAGCCACCGACAACTTAAGCTCCAAAGCTGAACCCAACTGAGATCTGAGTATCACTACAGATCTGGACCATACGCTAATCAGATTTGGAACTTATGCAAACGACGTCGCCCCAAGACCACTCGCTCACTAAGGCACGTTATCCCGCTAGCCAAGTCTGAATCGCTGAACGGCGTCGCATCGCTCCTAACTACGACACTCATATCTGACTCCCAAACTTGATCAAATCTGAAAGCCACTGGACTGCACCGGTCTACCCCACAACACGAACCGGGACTAAGAACCGGATCTGTCCACGCACCATTAACAACACGCACATACTCAAATCTGGATCCTTGCCAAACGACAACGTTTTGCTACCCGCGCGATATATTCCACCTGTGCGCCCAAAATAACGCGCGACTACCAGATCTGATTAGAGGATCTAAACACAGTTGACCGCGTCGACCAAACTTTAAAATCAAACATTAAAATTTGACTAAATAAAAGTCACATTGACCAAAATTTTGACTTTAAAATTAATAAAAGTATAAGGGCCATGTATCAAAAGGATTTTGACTTTAAAATATTCGGCCCAATATGCTAAAATTAGACTTAATCTTTTAAAATAAAAACACTCCGCCCAGAAATAAAATAACTTGGACCCAACTTAAATATTTGACCCGACCCTCGACTGACTCGACTCGGTCCAATTGAACCGACCCACCGGCCCAACCGAACCAGCCCACGCCGATGCAAAACCCTAGCTGCACACACCATGCACACCCGCGGCCTCTACCATTCGCACGACCTGCCCCGGCCGCCCATGGCCGGAGCCCCGCCGGCTGGACCACCCTCAGGTCCAGCCGCACCCTCATGACCGAACCATGGCTCGCACAATGGCCTGGATGGTTCGGTCTATCCAAAAACGTGAGTCCATCGCGCACCACTCGAATGCGGCCGTGCGACTCGGCTGCCCCTTGGCTTAGCCATGATCGAGCCACCTTATTCTCCTCCAAGAGCCACCACTATACAGCCTACGCTCAAACCTTAGCCCCCCCTTGAACCGTCCATGACCGATGCAACACAAGAAACGAATCAAATAATGGTTGAAAATCATGATACATGCATGGATCTCAAACATTATGCATAGATCAATACAAAGCACATACAATTCATGCAATCATTGATAAAAAAACAGTACATTAGAGTTTAAATTGTGAGAAAAGGAGAGTAGAACATGCTTGATTGAAGAATAACGAAGAACTACGCGTTACCGAAGCGGAGGACAAGAGATCGGGACAAAACACCTTGAAATCACCACAAAGAATGATGGAACTCGAGCCTAGGGGAGAGAGTTGCGGCTTTAGGGAGTGTGGGGGTGAGGGTTTTCGAAAATTAGGGTGGTGAGGAAAATGAATTGTGCCAAAAAGACCCCTCTCAATGATTTAATTAGGAAATAAAAGAGTTTTGTACTTTATTAACCCTCACTAATTAAATATATTAGTTAAAACTCTAAACCTAAACTTTAAAACTCCAAATTTTTGTAACATAAGATCCCTCAACTTTTAAAATGTAGAGAAAAACCCATTAAAACAGCTCGTATAGGCGAAAAACGGGTTTCCCTCAGCAATAATACATAAAAATCCTATTTTTCGAAAATTGCTGCTTAAAGTAATAAATTTTGCTCTTAAAAATCTGAGGGCTTAAAATTTTAAATAAATTTTCATCTCGGTCGTCCCTAGTCTCGTTCATGCGTCCATAACTCAAATAGACTAAAAACATGTCATCCACATCATGAAACATTAAAACTATCATTTAATCACGAAAAATGGCATATAAATTTTCTAAAATAATTATCCCCCTAGTCATGCACTCATTCTCACGTAATCAAGATTTCTGGGCGTTACAAAATCCATCTCTCTTAAGCATCCAGCTTGACCTACGTCCCTGATCTGGTCTTCTTTTATCCGAGTTGGTTTGTCCTTAACCAGCTTGGATATCTTCTACGCTACTCTTGGACTGCACATCAATATTAAACCGTCAATGAGATAAGAGCAGGTTTTGTGTTAATCAAAATTAATATTTTGATCTGTAAACACAGATCCAACAAATACACTTCTCTACCATCGAGGATGAAGGTATGTTCCAATAAATGCTTCTCCTTAGAGTTGACCTCTGTTTGCAGAGCCCAATAGCTTTATACACATAAATGGAAACCTTCGACTTTCTCATAAAAAAATCTCTCTGTCCATTTTGCTGTAACTAGAGCCTTACAGTCTGATCTTCAACTTTGACAAAAAGGCTGTTTCCTATTTTGGCTTTCAACGACTTTTTTAATTCTGTTTTATTTCATAGAATATTTTAGCTCGAATACAGTGCCGCTTTGACCTCATTTGTACTGTTCATATCTCATATGCTTCACTTGACCAGCTCGGGCCTGATTTTCTACGTTATTCACCTGAGCTGGTCCCTGATCCGATCCTATAATATGCTATTTGCTTCTTCTTCGTTTTGCTTTGGTTTGTTTCTGTGCTTCTTCTCTAAGCTGCTCTTGTTCTTGTCTGCTCTATTCTGATCTAAGCTGTTTCGTTTTGATTTCCTCAGGTCTGAGCTATTTCGTTCTTCTTTCTTCAGCTCTAAGCTATTTCGTCCTGGTCTGTTATGTGCTATTCTAGTTCATTCAGCTCTGAACTGTTTCGCTTCTTCAGCTCGCATCTGATTTGAACCAGCTCGTGATCTGATTCAACTTAGACCTGCACACTTGATTAAATCGTTAGAAATATAAGAACATGTTTTGTGTTCATCAAATCCATATCTGAGTTACACACATATAAAAATCTCCCCATTTTTTATTAACACAAAACCTAGATAAATAGAAGCACGAATAACAGTTTTCAAATATTTCTTTCCCTTTTTGTGGGAACAAAAAAGTTTCAAAAACTTGTCGTCCGCTTAATAAATAAAATGAAATCTCCCCCTTAACACAGCATGGGGTTTTTCAGTTTTTGAAAGGAAAATGTTTTGGAAGAGACGACAGTTTTGACGTGTTCAAAAGATGAGAGAGAAAAGTATAGTGGACACGTGTCATTCTAAGATTTAAAAACTTGTGAAATGACTTAGAGAATGACCATCCGAATTTAAAAATCAAGATTTGAAAAGATGAAATGATCTCAACCGTCGATTTTACTGTATCAGCACGAAAACATTAGTTAAAACACATTGATAAGATCTGATTATATTTGTCCCTATGCTGTATCAGATCAGCACAGACCCGATCAGCTCGGAAATAATCAGTAGACTGCTGTTCTTATCTGTTTGAATTATTTTGTTTCCCTGAACAAAATTTCAGGCCCCGTGCTAATCTCACAAGATTAAAGCACAATTAAGAACATAATCATGGAAGCGTAAAAACAGGGCTTAAAAATTTTTCGAAATCATTTGGGCCTGAACTCAAAACATACATTCAAAATATTCATAATCAAAATACGAGTTAACTCAAACTCAAACACAACAGGTAACATCAATACTCAAATCAAGTATAGATCCCCAATACATAAAAACATGGGGCATCCCCCAATTCAATACATATCATAATATAACTGGGACTCAAAGGAACGGGGATCGACCAGCTGGCGCTCCACTCTGTCCAGCTTGGTTACCTGAAGATCCTGAAAATGGGTAACACAGACCCAAACAACACAAAAGCAGGAAAATGAATACGAGGTCAAGCCTCAGTACGAAGAGCTATCAAACAGCTAATCATGCACATGCTATAAATCAATGCTATGAAATTCATGAAGGCTATCAAGGATCGGATAGCTAGACCAGCATAACAACTGGCAAATCAAATCGATCGAGCCTCTGTACCCACACAGTAAAAATCAACCGAGGGGAAATCATCGGTCCGTGATATTCCAGGCCCGTCAGCCCATCACAGCTCGGTGGTATTCCGATACGACAACACAGTCGATCACCACTCCGATGATAGCGTTGGACTTTTCGGGCACCACTCATCAGTCGCCCTAGTCACAACGTGGCTCTCAATCAGGTCATCAACCAATCTGTCAATCAGGCTCAAGATGTATGCATGAATGCCAATTCAATAATCAATATCAATGCATACAATGATTCATACGTGGAAACAGAACATAAAATCATATAAATCATAAGTCTGTTTCACGTAAATGCATCCATCAATGAAAGCAGATTTCATAACACGAAATATAGCCATGTCCAAGCTCAAAGCTGTAAAGGTCGCTCAATTCGTACCTCCAACTACTGATTTCTACCTCAACAGATTTATCAAGGCACGGCAACACAACTGAAGCAAGTCAGCTTCCTCCTGCTACGGCAATTCACGGCAGGATGCACCTAGAATCCTCAAATCTGTTAAGGAAACTCAATCAATAACTCAAGTCTAATTCAAATCTCAACATTTCCTACGGCCCAGAACCTAACTCCGGTTCTACCTCTAAACAAAGTACTAACAGTCCATACTAAGCTTAGAACGGTAGGAAAATGCTTACCAGAAGCTGAAATTAGTGAAGAACTAACGGGTTCCACTACAAGAAGAAAGCAGCAACTTCGCGATCCTCCCCAAGGTCTTTCTACATCTTCAAATTGGTAACAATCGGTAGAACAACTCGCAAGAAATCCAGCGCCACCAAGTTCACTCAAAACAACGGGGAAATGGCGGCAATCGACGGAGAAAAGTCACGGTGAACAGTAGCTAAATGAGGGTTTGGATATGGAGATAAGAAATATCGGGTTCAGAATAATTCTAAGTGTCGATCAACACTTATCTATATATATCTCAATCCAACTGCTGCTGTTCTCAAAATAACCAGACGTCGTGAACAGTAGGTATCTCACAACAGATACCAGTCGTTGCTTTCAACATAAACCAGATTTTCCTCTTAACAAAAACCAGCAGCGACCACCAGGCGTTGCATTTGCAAAGTAGCATCAAAACGCACCGTTCCAACTAAACAAAACGACGCTGCAGCGTTCCACCAGATGACAACAGATTTCTCTTGCGAAGCAACCAAAAGCTGGTAACAGATTCCTTTCAAAAACTGTCAGGCCTCGTGATCACAACAGATAAACACATGCGGAAGCTAACAAAAAGTGAGTAAAATTTTCGCTTTTAGGCCCGACGGTTTTAACATATAATTTAAAATACAACAATACTTAAAATAAGTTTCCCAATTCTTAAAACAACCAACAATAAAGCATACATAATTCCAAACATGTATCAGACTCTCCTACGAGTACAACAACAAAGCACAGGACATCTCCCTGGCTAACCGATGCATATATATATAAGTATGCTATATGCAACTGGGACACGCTAGCCACCTCCTGGGGCACCACCAGCTGGGTTAAACCCACGACCAGCTGTAGAACCTGGGTTTCCTGAAAACAAAGCAACAAAGAAACAACCAAGCCCCGGAGGGACATGGGGTTAAACCCCAGTACGGAGAGCTACATATATCCAAGCCATCACCATGCTGGAATTTATAAGCTCAAATCCGTACCTTATACTGAGTACAATAACCCTGCTAGAAATCCCGAAGACTCTGGTGAAAGTCTGCTCAACAATAAGCGTATAACTCAGGGATCTAACAGAAAATCACGGCTGGGAGCTACACTCAACCAACACTGTTTCCCACTACCACAACAGAAGCTAAGCTTAAAACAAAGCTAGAAAACAAGATCTCAACGCGAGGAATGAAGTTCTACCTGCTACTACAAAATTACTGGCAGCAA
>KQ999908.1:125433-137014 GCA_001598015.1 Dorcoceras hygrometricum | reverse complement strand
TCCACTCGACAAATGGTAACCACTTGGAAAGTCCGAAGGAGGGTAGTTCGATAGATCACCAGGTCACTATCTATCTGCATGCTCAGAACATCACAATGTTCCCTACCAATGAAACATGGTACTTTGCATCGCAGATACTAGTCTCGAACTCGGGCGGCCTTATCCTCATTTTGACGGCCCAATCGACTAGGAACATGTTTAGAATACACAGCGACTATTAGATGTGTTTCATGATAGCCGTCATACCCACTATCACATCTAACATACGCTTTAGTGTATTCTAGGTCTTTACTCAACACAATTGTAAATCATTACACACATAATGAAAGTAAAGTAATGCCATATAAAAGAATGCGAATATCATATATAAAGATCGTTTGTACAAGAGTCAATGAAAACCCACACGCCACAAGTTGGCTAGTTGGGCATCTACTCTAACAGTTCAATCCTAAGATTTTAGCACAGCAGCTCCCAGCTGCTAGATACTCTGCCTCAGCTGTGGACGTCGCGATTGATGTCTGCTTCTTGCTAAACCATGAAATTAATCTATCACCCAAGAATTGACAAGCCACTCGTGCTACGCCGATCAATCTTACAACCTACGTAATCTGCATCTAAGTAACCAATTAAATTGAAACTTGAGTCTTTGGGATACCAAAGACCCACATTCTGAGTGCCCTTTAAATCTTTCAAAATACGTTTAACAGCAATGAAATGATATTGTTTTGGATCAGCTTGAAAACATGCTTGTGACCGCGAACATAATGTTCGGTATGCTTGCTATTAGATACGGAATTGATCCAATCATCCAGCGATACAAGGTTACCTCCATGGCAGTACCAGCTTCATCTTTGTCTATCTTGATTGAAGCACTCGTCGGAGTAGCTGCTGAAGAGCATTTTTCCATCCCGAACTTCTTCAGAAGTTCCTTTATGTACTTTGCTGGATTTATGAATATTCCATCTTCAAGCTTCTTCACTTGTAATTCAAGGAAAAATATCATCTCCACCATCATGTTCATTGTTCGGATCGAAAAACGAGCTTGGGAGTTCAGAGGGGGGGGGGGGTTGAATGAACTCCTTTGCTAAATTTTGATTTGAAAATTATTTCGAAAAGTTTTACAGTTTGAAGCAGACTTCCAGCCGAGTTACCAGCTAGGAACATTCTCAGTGACTACTGTTGTCTCGTGTAATAAAAAGATTTTTATGCGGACATGTAAACGTTGTAGGACGAGAGATTTGTTTCTGAAAGTTCGGAGCAAGTTCTCCTACGTCTCTCCTTCTTCCTCGATGGGAAGGATTATACTATAAGACTTTGATTTATACAACTGTTTGTACAAACCCACTCCCGCAATCAACAGCCACGAGAACTCCTATCAAACAACAAACGAAACACAGACCCGCGATCTGGTTCATACTACAACAGTTTCAGCTCTAAGCTGGTTGTGCTAAACAAGAACTTCTGTTTTACAACAATCGCTCAATACTATAGAGTGTGTAAATTAAAGAGTTTGTGACACAGAAAAATGAAGTAATC
Organism: Dorcoceras hygrometricum; assembly: GCA_001598015.1. Classification (NCBI taxonomy): domain Eukaryota; kingdom Viridiplantae; phylum Streptophyta; class Magnoliopsida; order Lamiales; family Gesneriaceae; genus Dorcoceras; species Dorcoceras hygrometricum. The sequence continues at coordinate 135,478 of KQ999908.1, read as the reverse complement.
ATTTTGTGCGTGTGTCACTTGAGTAAGATGGTTCAAGATGAAATTTGCTTTTTCCTTTTGAGAGCTGGGTGGATTTTGTGTATGATGATCTCGTTTTATTTTCTGCGTCACACTCACATTGCTGCTCTTCTCTTCTATATATACTCTTTGGATGCAACGATAATAAATGTTACCAGTAGACACGTTGTATGCATCCAAATTGAATTTCCTGCGATGCCTTAAATGCTTGTACGATGAAAGTACATCTCCATTAAATGCATTGCCCTTTTTAGCAATTCTGCGTCGTCTTTAGTTTGTACCGTATATCTGCATATCTGGTTTTAGCTTAAAGTGGTTCCAATGACTACACATTACTGCAGAAATGTCAAGTATCTTGATTCAGACTGTACGTAGCTTCAAACATTCCAAGATTCAATTAGCTATGTCGTCCTTTACTTAGCTGTTTCTCCCGATCTGGTTCCAGAATGTAGAGCTGCTTGGATTCTGCTCTTGATTGAAGCCATACTGCTTTTTGACCTTGGCATTGCTTTGTTTTTCTCTCCTTTCCTATCAGCGAGTTCCGACCCTATTATGTACTGATTTGAATATTGATTTCTATACTCAAATCCTTGGCTTCAAATCTCTTGTGAAGTTAATCTGCTTTGAGCTGGTTTTCATAACCGGTCTTCCAGCTGGTCGTTCATCACTCCAGCTGGTCTGTTATCTGCGAGCTGTTCTTAAAGCTATAAACCACCATTCTCTTGGTTTTCGATTTAGTTCCTTCTGATCTTTGATCTTTCTCACAATATCTGTCCTGATCTGGTTAAGTATCTTTGAACTGCTGTAGGCAAGACTCAATACCCAGCTGGTCTGTCAGCACATTTTACTATCTTGAGCTGGTTTGACTTTAACCAGCTTGACCAGACTACCCTTATTGGTACCTGAGACCTCTGAACTGGTTGACCAGCTTGAACATGCTCTGATCTGGTTTCTTTGTCCAACGTGGTAAGCTTCGTCCAGATCTTGTTACTTTGGTTAGATTACTTATCTTTTATGGAATTTATTTCTCGTCTATTTTTCATCACCAAAACTTCTGAAATTTATCCTAACAATTTCCCCCTTTTTGGTGATGAAAAACTCTGATCGTAGAAAAGAGATTTCTATATATCGTTAACCATTTTACAACGAAAGCTCGAAATAATTTAGTTCCCAAAAGATTTAGACCATCCTTGCCTCAAAACCATTGACTGTATCTAAATCCGTTGCTAGCGTCACCCTGATTATTACTTCCTGGACTTGAACCTCTACCTCCTCTTTAATTGGTCCTCTACCTTGTGTACTAATCTATCCACCACTCGGTCCTTCTCCTCCTCGTCTGCTTGATCCATCCCCCGGTCTATTCTGCCCACCCTTTTTGGCATCACCAAGCTACTTGAAATGATCAACCAATTCTGCAAGCTGCAACTTTACCATATCACGTTCAGTGGTAAATTGGCATTGTTGTGCAGCTAGCTGTCGTATGAGATTGGTTTCCAACGCAGTCTGGGAAGATGTAACATTTCCAGCCAGCTTACCCACTTGGTCATAGAGTGTTCGGTGGTAGAGTCCATATTGGTTCTTCATATATGATTGAGTCTTCAACAATTCTTCAAGTTTTGAATCCATGTATTTCAGTTTAAAATCCATGGAACCGTTCTGGAATCGACAGAAAGCACGCGTGTATCTATAGAAGTCATCTTGGACTCCATATAGATCATCTTGGAGTCAATGGAGGACACAAGTTTGTCCACTTCTTCAATTTTGGAACAAGCAGGAGGGCTTTCTGGAGGACTGGATACCAGTATCTGTTGTGAATTATCGTTGGAGAAGTCAGAGCTCTCGAGGAAACAAAAATTGGAGTCCTCTTCACTATCACCGGTGAAAGTAACTATTTGACGAGTCGATGGAGCGGGACCCTGATGGTCCACATTAATCTCTACAGAAGTGAAATTTGTGCCCGATTATTTACAGTATCAGCAATATCTGCAGAGGGGTCCTCCAGTTGAGTGGGATTGTCACCAGACCCCAGTTTTTCTTGTTGTTCATGCATAGAATCTTGCTGGACACTTATTTGGTTATCATGAGCTTGATGCTCATCGTCCAGCGCCTGATGCTCTTCTGTTTGAACTGGCGGCTCATTATCGTGATCCTGGTGCTCTTGAGAGTTCATGGCCTCATTCTCATGATTCTGCTGTACAATCTGCTGAATTGGCGTCTGTGCTGCTGCTTGCTCTTGTTCGACCCGACTGGAAATTTCCAAAGCAAGAAACTGTGGTTGATCGGATACTGATCCTACAAATGAAGCTTCTGGAGCCACAATCGGTAGATCTGCGAGCACACGCTGAGCTCTGTGCAGTGTGGCTATCTCCTTTAGCTCCTTGTTTAGACGCCGAATACATAGGTAATCATGATTCACAGATGGAGCATCAAGCTTGAAGTTAGCTAGATGCTCATTATACAATTTCTCAACTTCCAGCTCATAGATTTTGTACATGATGAGCGATCGCCGCTCAAAAAGTTCAGAGACCTGCTCTGTCTCTCCCCATACTAATAGTTGTTCTTCAATCTGAGCCAGATGTGCAAAATATGAGACATCTTTGATACGTACCTCTTTACTAAAGTGTATCCCTTCGTCAAAAATGTCCATTCTTGCAGATACATTGTCCCATGCGAACTTTAGCACCAACTGGCAATGCTCCTCAACAGGGTTGTGCTGGCGACAGCTTCCAGCGTCCCTTTCCCTTTCTCCGACGGAGCAATCTTAGGCAAAAAGTGAGTTGCCCGGTTGATTTTGTGGATTCGTATGGGCACAAAAAGTCCTGACCCAGTATAGGTGATAGTCGATTGAGCCTGTTGCTCGGGACCAGAGCATACCACAATAGCTCTCTCAGGATTTTCAGTCTCTTTCTCAAAGCCATCCGTAGTCGAATGTTCTTGCTCATCCTGAGCATCATGAGATACATTACTATCTGGACCCATATAGCCCGTTTGGGTCTCACACCCCTGATTCTCTTCATGCTGATTGTCACCACGCATTTGTTCAGTTTGGTCACCGTCTATTCTCTCATGCTCTCCGGAGTCAGTAGCTATATTTTCCTCACCAGAAATTTCATCACTTCCGACGGGTATGTCTGGTATTGGACCAGGTTGGGAATCGGCTATGTCACCAGTCAACTTCCGTTGTGTCTGGGGCCGCTGAGTCCTCTTTTTCTTTGCAAGATGCATGATTGGTAAGGAAATAGTAGACTCGGAATCAGAGGATTCAACTCTTTGCTTCCTTTTCGTGCCACCTGGTTTCTTTTTCCCTTCCTACGGGTGTGAATCCAAGTCTAATTGCTGCGACGAGGAACCCGCTGGAGTAGTCTTGCTCCGAGCCTCCACAGGTTGGATTGGCACCATCCTCTTCTTCTTTCTCGGCTTTGCCTCTGTTTTTGCTTTCTTCTTAGTTTTGCTCACAGCCTTTTCTTTCTCCATTGGTTGTGCTACATGTGACTCGCCACCATCGGTATTACTGGAAGTATCTTCAGTGTGCTTGCTGGACTCACCAGCTGGTTTAATCTCCAAATTTTTCTTGATATATGTCTGCACCGACTTACTTGTCAACACCTTCTGCGGGTGCAGTTTGACCAACTCACCAAGATTTCCCTTCACAATATTCTGTACCAACTGATCTGAATAGAAAAACCCTGCGATTGACGTTTAGGAGATTTCACCATATTCAATAGAACTTGAAACAGAAGTTGAGCCCAGTTGACTTTCAGCCCGGCAGTAATCACTACCATTAAATCAAATTTTTCACTGGTAACCGTATCAAAAGATCCAGCTTTTTTGCACAGCGCCTTGGCTACGATATCGTGCAGCAAACGGAAGCCCACCTCTATTTACTTTTTCTTGTTTGGTGCCCTGAACGGCTCATCAGACCTAGAGAACCGACGTCGCATCTCAACTACAGTATCTTTTGGAATATCCAGAAAAATTGTCAACCCCTCAGTGGGTAGACCAAAGGCCTCAGTAAACACATCCTTGGTAAGCACCATTTTTCGATTACCCACGAGACTAACAATCATTCCTGAAATAACTTTCTCATTAGAGGAAAATTTCAATCACAGCACCCTCACAGACTGAATCAGATGCCTCGAGAAACCACTTAAGTCTTGTGTCCTCCAAGGACTTGAACATATTGGCCATCCCAATGTGCTCCAAGGCAAGCACAGACTCAAATTTCACCTGCATAGCGTTGACGAATAGAGATGAGGCCATACTAAGAGTAAAAGATTTGGGATTTGAAACGAGTGCAAGAAATTACAAGAGAATGCAGTGAAATTGCGTGCAGTATAGCAAGATAGCGTGAAATTTTTGAAAGCGTACTGTGAAAGGGTAAATTAAACAATTTATGCACGATCGTGAAGAGAGTGGGTTTTAATGGACATGTGTCATCATTACGTTGAAAAGACATTTGAAATTCCAGAAACATGACCGTCCAATTTAAAATGAATTTTAAACGTTACCCCCATCTCAACCGTTCGATTTTATTTACCAGCACGGGAACAAATAATGCAAACCCCATGATAACATCACACTGTATGTATCCCAAGCCGGTCCAGATCGCGTACCAGCTCGAAGACAACCAGCGGACTGTTTAGTTATCTGTTTGACTCATGGTGTTCCCCCTAAATTGATGCATGCAGAACACAATCATGACATATCAAGGAGACCTAAAGTGTTTCGAAAGTAAGAAAACTTAGCGTCCGACAGAGACTTGGTGAAGATATCAGCTACTTGCTGATCTGTTGGCACATGCTCCACTCGAACGTCCTTCTTAAGGACATGGTCTCGAATGAAATCATGTCGTATGTCAATGTTCTTGGTTCTGGAATGCAACACTGGGTTTTGAGTGATCGCAATCGCATTTTTGTTGTCACAACTTCTTGTACATTAATGTCGTAGTCTCGAAGTTTTTGTTGAATCCATAGCATTTGAGAGCAACAACTTCCAGCTGCAAGGTATTTTGCCTCGGCGGTGGACGTAGAAATTGATGTCTGTTTCTTTCTAAACCATGAAATAAGCCAATCACCCAGAAATTGACAAGTTTCACTTGTGCTTCGGCGATCAATCTTACACCCTGCATAGTCTGCATCACTGTAACCAACTAAATTCAAGCAGGAGTCTTTGTAATACCAAAGACCCACGTTCTGCGTGCCTTTTAAATATTTGAGAATGCGTTTAACAGCCATGTAGTGTGATTGTTTTGGATCAGCTTGAAACCTAGCACACCATACAGACCGAAAACATAATGTCTGTTCTGCTTGCTGTGAGGTATGAAAGTGAACCAATCATCCACGATACATGGCTACCTCAACTGCAGTTCCTGATTCATCTTTGTCTAGCTTGATGGAGGTGCTCATTGGAGTAGCAGTTGAAGAACAATTTTCCATTCCGAACTTCTTCAGAAGTTCCTTTGTATACTTCGTTTGATTGATGAAAATTAATCCTCAAGCTGTTTAACTTGCAATCCTAGGAAAAATGTCAACTCCCCCATCATGCTCATCTCAAATTTGTCCTGCATCAACTTAGATAATTTGTCGCAAAGTTTGTGGATAGTTGATCCAAAAATGATGTCGCCAACATAAATTTGTACAAGCAAGATATGATCATTTTTCACAAATTTAAATAGTGTCTTGTCAACAGAGCCGATAACAAAGTCATGATCGATTAAGAACTTAGATAGAGTATCATACCAAGCTCTTGGAGCTTGTTTCAGACCATACAGCGCTTTATCAAGCTTGTATACATATTATGGTCTGGTATGATTGACGAAGCCAGGAGGTTGTGTAACATACACTTCCTTATTTAGGATGCCATTCAAGAATGCACTCTTGACATCCATCTGATAAATTTTGAAATTCTTAAATGATGCATAGGCAAGAAATATTCTTATAGCTTCTAATCTTGCTACTGGTGCGAAGGATTCCTCAAAGTCTATGCCTTTTTCTTCCCTATATCCTTGTGCAATCAGCCTAGCCTTATTTCGAACTACGTTTCCTTGTTCATCCAGTTTGTTCCTAAAGATCCATTTAGTTCCTATAACATTTTGATTATCGGGTTTATGGACTGAGTGCCAAACTTTACTCCGTCCAAACTGATTAAGTTCCTCTTGCATATCGTCTATCCAGCTTGGGTCAGCTAAGGCTTCTTCTATTTTTAGGCTCAATATGTGATATGAAAGCAGAATTAAAGTATTCGTTTATCATCTGGCCTCGTTTCCTAACGGGTGCAATAGGATTACCGATTACCAGCTCGGATGGATGATTTTTATTCCACTGAAGATCTGGTCCATGTGAGGTAGATGGTCGTGTTGTTCCCCCCGCATCCTTGCTGGATATTCTGGGATACCACTTGTTGACGTGCCACTTGTTATATCCCGTTCATCAGTGTGGGCATGTTATTCACCAGCTGGATCAAGATCTGGACTATCTTGCTCCATGGCTTGATTATCACCGTTGGTAATAGGCATGTCCAGTGCGTGCTGGTCATCAGCTGGACCTCTATTTTTTTATCTCGTCGTCACTCGATTCATCGAGATTGGTAGATTCTAGACGAGTGCATAGATCATTTAACTTTGAGGCTGATGTTGATCGGAAACTGGTTTTATAGAACACCACATGAGCCGATTATTCAACCGTTAGCGTTCTGTTGTTGAATACTCTATAGGACCTGCTAACAGCTGAGTATCCAAGAAATATACCTACATCAGATCTGACGTCAAATGCTCGTAAGTAGATTTTACCATTGATATGGATGAAGCATCTGCATCCAAACACCCTGAAATACGAGATATCAGGTTTATTGCCGTTTCAGATCTCATATGGAGTGACTCCATGTCGCTTGTTTATCATTGATCTGTTTTGAGTGTAGCAGGCTGTATTGACGGCTTAAGCCCAAAATTTGTTTGAAATACCAATCATACTTGCAGTAGCTTCTTTTAAAGTACGATTTATGCGCTCAGCCAACCCGTTTTGCTGAGGTGTTCTAGCTACAGACAACTCATGTCTGATTCCAATATCATCCAGATAGGAGAAATTTTAAAATTTAAAAACTCTGTACCTCTATCCCTCTTAATTAGGTTGACATTGCAAGATTGCTCATTTTGAAGACGTTTTAAGAGCTTGATCAGCTGGTCGGCAATTTGATTTTTTGATTTCAAAAACAACACCCAAGTAAATTTTGAAAAATCATCAACTACAACAAGGTGTATTTCATTCCCCCTAAGCTTGTGACGAGTATTGGAATGAAAAGATCCATGTGTAAGAGATCCATCTTACGTGAGGTTTTATTACTGCCTTTAGTTTAAAGTAGATTTTATATGTTTACCCAGTTGACAGGCAGAGCAGATCTTGTCCTTTGAAAATTTTAATTTGGGCAAACCATCAACCAGCTCACATTTACTCAAATTGGCAATAGTTTTGAAATTGAGATGGTTCATCCACTGATGTCATAGCCAACATTTTGAAGAGTCGGCTACTAAGAATGTTTGTTCTGAATGTAGTTGGTCTGACCAATCGACCTTGTAGGTATTACCAGATCGATAACCAACTAACACAGACAGACCTTCCGGATTTTGAACAGTGCATGTTGTTGGGATCCGGATCACGCCTCCCGGCGAGGCAGCGGAAGAACAAAACATGTGCCGGGAGACGATCAATACGATTAAAACAATACAAATCTATGACCATTCATAGGATGTTTAGGTGACTACCTTGCTGGCAACTCGTGCCTGGCTCCGACCGGTTTCGTAAAGAAAACGGCACTTCACGGTAGGCGGCGGTAGATATCGTCAATCAGGTCCACGACCGGAGACGGGATTCCTTCGTCAGCCTGCACTAGAAGGCCTGATAAGATCGGCGCGGACGGATTCTCCTCGTCAAGATTGGCCGGAAACAATTTTCCGACGAGGGGAGGCGGCGGCGCGGCGTGAGGTTGATGAAGAGAGGGGCGGCGTGTTTAGTGCTTAGGGTTAGGGTTTAATGTTGTCTAGTGTGTTATGATTGAAGTTAAGTCTAATTAAATAGACTTGGTGATAGTCTTGGACCGGCACAACGGGCCCGGGTCCAAAGCATGAACATTACGTTCATCCCTATTACCGTGACTTCATCGTAACTCCGATCACCGATCAGATCGGACCGATCGATTCAATTTCCGAAACTGAGTACTATGATCTGAAAAACCATTTTTCAGAACTCCAGTGCAAAATGACCGTTTTGCCCCTCAACGTCGGGAAATCTCGATTTGACCCGTGTTGACTTTTAGGAAGTCGCACTCCCAAAATCCTCTTCGTATGCTCAACACATTGAGCTGAGTATCCGTGCGGAAATCTCGAATCCAGTACTTGTGTGACCCTCAATGGTTCAGGGATACAGCTAGCCGTGGGCCCACAACCATTGTGGCTCCGGAATCACAATTCCGGACTTGCCCAACGGATCATGGTAAAAGCTTCTAGCAACATCGACCCATGATCCCCTAGGTATCACTGATAGTGCCTGCAAGAACCAGTTGGTCATGGTTAGCGTACAGTACGGTCCTTTCAATCCATATATCCCGATCAGATCAACGACCATTGGTAAATCGAGAGTCGCTATAGATCCGATAGCTATGCATACATCTTGGAGATCGAATAGTGACATCGCGAGTGTAACTAGGTAAACACATTTACCTAAAACACTTCTAGTACTCTGGCCAGAGATTTATACACTATTATCCCCTCAGATAGCATAGGATATCCACGCATGTCTGCGAGCGGTGAATCCTCGACAACGATGCATCGACTCCTACATGCATCGGGGTCTCACCCAATCCCGACGCCTGATGACCCCAAGTGAGTCGGCAAACGGGTCAAAGTGAGACGCCTATCATGTAGAGTCTCAATGACGTTTCGAGTCGTGAGGACTAATCAGTACAACCAGATCTCGGACTTATCCATCATGTAGAGTCTCAATGACGTTTCGAGTCGTGAGGACTAATCAGTACAACCAAGACCTCGGACTTATCCACTCGACAAATGGTAACCACTTGGAAACTCCGAAGGAGGGTAGTTCGATAGATCACCAGGTCACTATCTATCTGCATGCTCAGAACATCACAATGTTCCCTACCAATGAAACATGGTACTTCGCATCGTAGATACTAGTCTCGAACTCGGGCGGCCTTATCCTCATTTTGACGGCCCAATCGACTAGGAACATGTTCAGAATACACAGTGACTATTAGATGTGTTTCATGATAGCCGTCATACCCACTATCACATCTAACAAACACTTTGGTGCATTTCTAACTCTTTACTCAACTCAATTGTAAATCATCATACACACAATGAAAGTAAAGAATGCCATATAATAAATGCTAATCATATATAAAGATTGTCATATACAAGAGTCTATAAACCCACACGCCACAAGTTGGCTAGTTGGGCATCTACTCTAACAATCTCCCACTTGCCCTAAAGCCAACTACTCATCAGACGCAGTCCCATTGTTTTGCGATGTTTTTCAAACAAGGGTCCTGGCAAGGGCTTTGTAAGTGGATCAGCAACGTTGTCCGCAGAGGCGACTCTCTCAACTGCTATGTCACCTCTAGCCACAATATCCCGGATTATGTGGTATTTCCTCAGTATGTGTTTGGATCTTTGGTGAGATCTAGGCTCCTTTGCTTGCGCAACGGCACCCGTGTTGTCGCAGTACACCGGGACTGGACCAACTTCATTAGGAATGACGCCCAACTCTTGGACGAAATTCCTTATACAAACGGCCTCCTTAGCAGCAGCTGATGCTGCAATGTACTCAGCCTCAGTGGTTGAATCCGCGATGGTGTCTTGCTTGGAACTCTTCCAAGAGACAGCACCACCATTGAGCATGAATACAAATCCAGAGGTTGATTTCGAATCATCCACGTAACACTGGAAGCTAGAATCAATATAGCCTTCCAGTTTCAGTTCACCACCCCCATAGACCATGAACATATGCTTAGTCCTTCG
>KQ999908.1:34063-58641 GCA_001598015.1 Dorcoceras hygrometricum | reverse complement strand
ATGAGGATTTGGGGATGTCCTGCTTACGTGAAGCAGACAGTGGGAGATAAGCTGGATACGAGATCCATCTTATGCTACTTCATTTCCAAACCAAAGAATTCCATTGGATACTACTTCTACTATCCGAGCGAAACAAAAGTGTTTGTTTCTAGGAATGCCAATGGAAAGGGTTCCAAACCAAAGAATTCCATTGGATACTACTTCTACTATCCGAGCGAAACAAAAGTGTTTGTTTCTAGGAATGCCAATGGAAAGGGAATTTATACTTGATAGAAAGGGCAAATTAGTAGAACTCGAAGAGGTTCGAGATCCAATCGAAGTACCAAGTGAATCTCCTGCACCTACAGGGCCAATACCAGAAATGGTCGCACCTAGGAGATCCGAAAGGATTCCTAGGGCTCCTGAGAGATATGGTTTTCTCCTTGAAGATGATCAAGTTGTTGGATCTGATCCAAGAACTTTCAAGGAGGCAATTTCTGATGCTGATTCTAATTTGTGGCTTTAAGCAATGCTGTCTGAGTTTGACTCAATGCATGCTAATCAAGTTTGGACTCTCGTTAACCCTCCTGAAGGAATCGTTCTTATTGGGTGCAAATGGGTGTACAAGAGGAAACTTTGGCCTGATGGTAAGGTAATGACCTACAAGGCACGACTGGTCGCGAAAGGTTACACTCAAAGGCAAGGTGTTGACTATGATGAAACCTTCTCGCCAGTCGCAATGTTCAAGTCAATTAGAATTTTGTTAGCCATAGCCGCATGGTACGACTATGAGATATGGCAAATGGATGTGAAAACTGCGTTCCTTAATGGAAACATTAATGAAGAGATCTATATGACGCAGCCTGAGGGTTTCACATCTGTTGGAAGCGAGCATAAGGTATGAAAGCTCCAGAGATCGATCTACGGTCTCAAACAAGCATCGCGAAGTTGGAACCTGAGATTCGATTAAACAATTAAGGAATTTGGTTTCATCAAGAATCCCGAGGAGCCATGTGTCTATAAAAAGGTAGTTAAAAGCGCTGTGACATTCCTCGTACTTTACGTTGACGACATTCTACTCATTGGGAATGATATAGGAATGCTGCATTCAACTAAAGTATGGTTGTCTAGTAGATTTTCGATGAAGGACATGGGTGAAGCATCCTATATTCTTGGAATACAGATCTATCGGGATAGATCTAAACGGATGCTCGGACTCACCCAAGCTACCTACATCGATACCATACTTAAGAGGTTCTCTATGGAAGAGTCCAAGAGAGGACACCTACCTATGTGTCACGGGGTCACTCTATCCAAGTCTATGTGTCCAAAGACTGATGAGGAGATAGAGAGTATGGAACGTGTACCATATGCCTCGGCTATAGGTAGTATTATGTATGGCATGATCTCGACTAGGCCGGATGTCGCATATGCTCTGAGTGTCACGAGCCGCTACCAGGCCAACCCCGGCCAATTGCATTGGAAGGCTGTGAAGGATATTCTTAAGTACTTACGAAGGACTAAGAATATGTTCATGATCTATGGGGGTGGTGAACTGAAACTGGAAGGCTACACTGATTCTAGCTTCCAGTGTGACGTGGATGATTCGAAATCAACCTCTGGATTTGTATTCATGCTCAATGGTGGTGCTGTCTCTTGGAAGAGTTCCAAGCAAGAAACCATCGCGGATTCAACCACTGAGGCTGAGTACATTGCAGCATCAGCTGCTGCTAAGGAGGCCGTTTGGATAAGGAATTTCGTCCAAGAGTTGGGCGTCATTCCTAATGGAGTTGGTCCAATCCCGGTGTACTCCGACAACACGGGTGCCGTTGCGCAAGCAAAGGAGCCTAGGTCTCACCAAAGATCCAAACACATACTGAGGAAATACCACATAATCCGGGATATTGTGGCTAGAGGTGACATAGCAGTTGAGAGAGTCGCCTCTACGGACAACGTTGCTGATCCACTTACGAAGCCCTTGCCAGGACCCTTGTTTGAAAAACATCGCGAAACAATGGGACTGCGCTTGATGAGTAGTTGGCTTTAGGGCAAGTGGGAGATTATTAGAGTAGATGCCCAACTAGCCAACTTGTGGCGTGTGGGTTTATAGACTCTTGTATATGACAATCTTTATATGTGATATTCGCATTTCTTTATATGACGTTCTTTACTTGAGCCAAGGTCATGGGTTCGATTCCCATTGATTGCAAGGAGTGCAATTATTGGGAGGGGGATTGTTGGAGTGCAATAATTGCCCCTGCTAGGTAGAGCGATCGAACCGTGGCGCTTGTGTTGCTATACGATTTAAAAGATTTGAGTTACACCGTTACCACCAGCTATAGATTTTGGTAAAGCGGCAGGCGCTCGATCCTACAGATAGTGGGTATGACGGCTATCATGAAACACATCTAATAGTCACTGTGTATTCTGAACTGTTCCTAGTCGATTGGGCCGTCAAAATGAGGATAAGGCCGCCCGAGTTCGAGACTAGTATATGCGATGCGAAGTACCATGTTTCATTGGTAGGGAACATTGTGATGTTCTGAGCATGCAGATAGATAGTGACCTGGTGATCTATCGAACTACCCTCATTCGGACTTTCCAAGTGGTTATCATTTGTCAAGTGGATAAGTCCGAGGTCTTGGTTGTACTGATTAGTCCTCACGACTCGAAACGTCATTGAGACTCTACATGATAGGCGTCTCACTTTGACCCGTTTTCCGACTCACTTGGGGTCATAAGGCGTCGGGATTGGGTGAGACCCCGATGCATGTAGGAGTCGATGCATCGTTGTCGAGGATTCACCGCTCGCAGACATGCGTGGATATCCTATGCTATCTGAGTGGATAATAGTGTATAAATCTCTGGCCAGAGTACTAGAAGTGTTTTAGGTAAATGTGTTTACCTAGTTACACTCGCGATGTCACTATTCGATTTCCAAGATGTATGCATAGCTATCGGATCTATAGCGACTCTCGATTTACCAATGGTCGTTGATCTGATCGGGATATATGGATTGAAAGGACCGTACTGTACGCTAACCACGACCAACTGGTTATTGCAGGCACTATCAGTGATACCTAGGGGATCATGGGGCGATGTTGCTAGAAGCTTTACCATGATCCGATGGGCAAGTACGGAATTGTGATTCCGGAGCCGCAATGGTTGTGGGCCCACGGCTAGCTGTATCCCTGAACCATTGAGGGTCACACAAGTACTAGATTTGAGATTCCCGCATGGATACTCAGCTCAATGTGTTGAGCACGAGAAGAGGATTTTGGGGAGTGCGACTTCCTAAAAGTCAACAGAGGTCAAACCGGGGTTTCCCGCTGTTGAGGGGCAAAATGGTCATTTTGCACTGGGGTTCTGAAAAATGGTTTTTCAGATCATAGTATTCAGTTTTGGAATCTGAGTCGATCGGTCCGATCTGATCGGCGATCGGTCCGATCTGATCGGCGATCGGAGTTACGGTGAAGTCTCGGTGATGGAGATGAAACGAATGTTCATCCTTTGGACCCGGGCCCATTGGGCCGGATCCAAATCCATCACCTAGTATATTTAATGTAGACTTATGACTTAACCTAATGATTGATTAGACTCTTAACCCTAAACCTAGTGTTGGCCGCCGCCCCCTCCCCTCTCTACAAGCCGCCGCCGCCGCCTCTTCGCCGGAAAATTGTTTCCGGCCAATTCGACGAGGAGAATCCGTCCGTGCAGATCTTGTCACGCCTTCTAGTGCAGGGTGACGAAGGAGTCTCGTATCCGGTCGTGGACCGGATTGGCGATATCTACCGCAATCTACCGTGAAGAGCCGACGTTATTGTAACTACGGTTGGAGCCAGGCACAAGTGCCAGCAAGGTAGTGTTTTGAACACCCTATGTATGACATAATTGTTTTGTTATTATCGTATTGATCGTCTCCCGACGTCGATTTTTCTGTTCTTCCGCTGCCTAGCCGGGGGCCGTGATCCGGATCCCCAACATAAGTATCTTTGAACTGCTATAGGCAAGACTCAATACCCAGCTGGTCTGTCAGCACATTTTACTATCTTGAGCTGGTTTGACTTTAACCAGCTTGACCAGACTACCCTTACTGGTACCTGAGACCTCTGAACTGGTTGACCAGCTTGAACATGCTCCGATTTGGTTTCTTCGTCCAACGTGGTAAGCTTCGTCCAGATCTTGTTACTTTGGTTAGATTACTTCTCTTTTATGGAATTTATTTCTCGTCTATTTTTCATCACCAAAACTTCTGAAATTTATCCTAACACTTATCTCGAACTTATCATGCTTCAGCTTGGAAAATTTGTCACACAGCTTAGGATTAGTCGAGCCAAAGATGATATCGTCAACATAAATTTGGACCAGTAATACATGATTATTTTTAACAAATTTAAACAGTGTCTTATCTACTGAGCCAATAACAAAATCATGATCAATCAAAAATTTGGACAAAATATCATACAAAGCTCTTAGTGTTTGTTTCAAACCGTACAAAGCTTTATCCAGTTTATATACATAATCTGGTCTGGTATGATCTACGAAGCCAGTTGTGCAACATACACTTATCCATTTAGGATTCCAATTACGAATGTACTTTTAAAATCAATCTGATAGACTTAAAGTTTTTAAAAGCAGCATATGCAAGAAATATGCGAATAGCTTCTAATCTGGCTATTGGTGCAAAAGATTCATCAAAATATATTCCTTCTTCTTGTCTGTAACCTTGTGCCAGTAATCTGTCCTTGTTTCTTACTACGTTTCCATTTTCATCTAATTTGTTTATAGAAACCCATTTAGTTCCTATTATGTTCTGATTGGTTGGTGTAGAAACTAAGTGCCATACTTTGCTACATTCGAACTGACTAAGTTCTTCCTGCATAGATTCTATCCAGCTTGGGTCAGCTAAGGCCTCATCTATCTTCTTAGGTCTATAATAGAGATGAATGCAGAGTTAAAATATTTGTCTATCATCTGGACTCGTGTCCTAAGAGGTGCAGAAGGGTTACCGATGACCAGCTCGGGTGGATGATTTCTATTCCACCGGAAACCAGGTCTGTATGAGGTTGTTGTTTCGTGTTGAGTGTTCATGCCTGTATTCTGGACTGGTTCAGCTTGGGCGATAACTCCTGATCATTTTGGTTCATCAGCCTGCGTGCAATATCCATCAGCTCACACGCGATCAACATCAGCTTGTGCATGATCTTCATCAGTTTATGCGTGATTTGCATCAGCTTGAGCGTGATCTGCTTGCACGTCGTGTAAAACGGCCTTGAAATATGGCACACATGTTGCTTGTCTATCATGCACTGGGTCAACATTAGTCAAATCAAATATTTCAATGTTACCTGGGACATCCACTTGCACAACATTTTGAATATCAGCATTGGTAAAATTGGTGTGTCCATTGCATGCCGATCATCAGCTTGGATTCTGGTCTGTGCCTCGTCATCACTTGATTCATCTAGGTTGGTTGATTCCAGACGAGCAAACAAATCGTTCAAGTTTTTAGCTGAATTAGATCGAAAGCTGGTCTCATCGAACACCACGTGAGATGATTCTTCTACAGTCAACGTTCTGTTGTTGAAGACACGATACGCTCTGCTCACTGCTGAATATCCCAGAAAGATTCATGCATCAGATTTAACATTGAAAGCTTTGAGATGATTTTTGCCATTGTTGTGAATGAAGCATCTGCATCCAAACACCCTTGAATAAGAAATATCAGGTTTCTTGGCGTTCCAGATCTCTTATGGGGTTACACCATGATTTTATTAATGATCGATCTATTTTGAGTGTGGCAAGCTGTGTTAACTGCTTCGGTCCAAAATTTCTTTCAAATTCCTGAATCAGCAGTCATAGTTGTAGTAGCTCATTTTAAAGTTCGATTTATACGCTCAGCTAAGCCGTTCTACTGAGGTGTTCTAGCTACTGAAATATCATGCTTGATTCCAATGTCATCTAGATAAGAGGATAGTTATAATTTAAAAATTCAGTACCTCTATCACTTCTTATCCGGTGGACACTGTAATCTTTGTCATTTTGTAAACGTTTTAAAAGTTTGATCAGCTGTTAAGCAGTTTGATCTTTTGATTTTAAAAACACCACCCAAGTAAATTTTTTGAAAAACGTCAACAACTACAATGGTGTATTTTCATTCCCCCTGGTCATGGGTATATGACCAAAAAGATCCATATGTAAAAGTTTCAGCCTTTTAGAGGTTTTGCTACTGCCTCTATTTTTAAAAGTAGATTTAATATGCTTTCCCATCTGACAAGCAGAACAAATCTTGTCTTTTGAAAATTTTATTTTGGGCAAATCAGTAACCAGCTCACGCGTACTCAAATTTTCAAGTGTTTTGAAGTTCAAATGATTCATCCGTTGATGTTATAGCCACCTCTTAGAAGATTCAGCTACTAGGAAGGTTTGATCAGAAGGCGGCTGATCTAACTAGTCAATTTTGTAGGTATTCCCCGATCTGAATCCTACTAATACGGTCAGACCTTTCGGATCTGAATTGTGCATGTGTGCTTTTGAAAATTCACAGAGTAATTGCTATCACACAGCTGACTGATACTAATCAAATTATAACATAAAATTTTCAACTAAAAGTACATTGTTGACAGTAAAGTTACCATGGGTAAGCATACCCTTACCCACAGTGTTACTATTTTGAATTGTCATCGAAGGTGATCTTAGGTCCACTGCATGTCCTCAGATCTGATAACAGCTTTGTATTACCAGTCATGTGCCTCACATATCCATTGTCCAGGTACCGTGTAGATTGCTTCAGTTCTGAGATCTGTTGTATTTGCAATCACAAGAAAACAACGTTTGGTATCCTTTGGTTTTACTTGGGTCTAGGTTTGATTAGACCCTTCAGTACCCACACTTGTATAATTCTAACATATCTACCAGTGCGTGCATCCAGATATGTGTGTGATCTGTGTGCTGTGATCTGAAATGTGTCTGATGTGCAGTATTTTTTCCTTGATGTCGGAGCTTATGATACTTGGGCCCGTACTGCCTTCCCTTCGTAAAAGCATTTGAGAGTTGTCTTGGATTTATACCACCAGATTTGGATTACCCCTAATCTGTTCAAATCGTTTCCTTAGCCAGCTCTCTATTGGATTTTCAGGAGCAGTATACCCTACCCCACAGTATCTACCTTTCCAGATCTGAGGTTTAGCTGCAATCTGTGACTCATCATATTTGACCTCTTCAGGCTGTCCCATGCTGGATTTCACGAAGTTCATTGTTTGAAACTTAGGCCTATCCAGCTTTGGGTGAGTACACGTCTCTGCCTTATTGCTTTCATCGCTTCCATAGCCCGATCCAGATTTATCACCAGATGGCTCCATAGCTCCTTGTAATTTTTGTATCGAAGCAGATGACTTGGTTCAAGAGCTTATAATTTCAGCTAAGCGCTGATTTTCATTTATCATCTCCTGTGACCTGCTCCTCGGTTCCTTATCTTCAGTCATTAGCTTACTTAGAGCAGTCTACAAATCGTCTGAGCTTAGAAGCTCAGCTTTTGTAGCATCACTCTCCTTTTCAGCTTTGACTTCCTCAAATGATGGAGAAAGCTTTTTGTACTCATGGACCATGTCACTTAGTGCTGTGACAAAGTCTTCTCGTGTAAAATCAAGGTTAAAGAAATCGAATACCTCATCAGTGTCATCAGCCATTAGATACTGTACTTCATCTTCACTATCGTTGTCGCTAAATGAGGACGTCCTTGAGCTGGACTCCTATGAATCTGTATCAGCCCAAGAACTCTTGTTCTCCTCAGCGACCATGGCTTCTCACTTCTCTTCTTCCTATGGAATTTCTTGTCCTTTCTGTCTTTACTACTGCGATCTGGTTGCCTCTTTGTGTCCTGCTTGGGTTTCTTGCAGTCCGTGATAAAATGTCCAGATCTGCCATAGTTATAGCATTTAAAGTCAGAAGAAATCTTAGAATTCTTTTTTTAATGGAATCAAAGTAGTTGGGTTTAGAATTTTTTTTCCGCATGAATTTCCCAAACTTCTTCACGAAGAGGGCCATGACATCATTGTTGAGATCCTCAGCTGATTTTCTTTGAGAGCTCTATTCTGAAAATTATTGTTGCTAGAGCTTTTGCAGGCTGTGAGGTGGATGACTCAGATTCAGCTCTGGTCTCCAGCTCGAACTCATAGGCCTTCATATTTGCAAACAGGTCGTGAAGCTCCAGTTTGTTGAGGTCTTTTGACTCCCTCATGGCCATCGTCTTTATGTCCCAATCCTTGGGGCGCGCTCTCATGACCTTCAACGCGAGCTCTCTGTTGCTATACTCTTTTCCCAGTCTGGTCAGCTCTTTCACCACTGAGTCGAATCTCTCATTGAACCCCCTCATTGTTTCTCCAAGCCTAATCCTTATCGACTCAAACTTCATTGTAATCTTGTTCTCCTTAGTTTCTTCATTTCCCTCTCAGATTTGGATCAACTTTTCCCAGATTTCTTTGGCCGTGACGTAGGTTTGAATCTTGCTGAACATGTTATTGTCCAGTGTCTTGTAGAGTATATCCTTGGCCACGTTGTCCAGGTTTGCCTTTTTCTTATCCTCTGATGTCCATTCCATTCTGGGTTCTCAACCCATTGTGCTGCACCGGCAGAGATGGCTAAAACAATATTTGACCTCATTATCTTGATTGGACCATCTGTAATGACAAAACACATGTCATCATCCTGAGCTGTCATATGAGCTTGCATTCTTATCTTCCAAACATCATACTCCTCCTTTGAAAACATAGCAATTTTATTTGAGAGATAGACATTGTTGGATCTATTTATACATATCAGAATCTAAGTTTTGATTCACACAAAATCTGCTATTATTGTACTAATGCTCTACGTCATATGCGCAGCTTGCTTAGACTGGAGTAGACATGAAGATATCCAAACTATAACAATGAGGGGACGCCTGAGCTGGACTGGTCGAAGATATCGAGCTGGAACAGTAAGGGGGCGTCCAAACTGGTTCAGTAGATTACTTCCAGAAGTGCAGGGAACACCAAGCTAGTTCACCAGCCTGGAGCAGAAGCAGCACGAAGATCAAGCACAGAGTATTTAGAAGAGCAGAGTCTTAATCAGTGGGTTATTAATGTAAACTAAACAAGTTTAACAATCTAATCTGGTTTATAAAAAAAAAAATTTAACCAGTAGAAGCGTATATCAGCAGAAGCAAAAAGGTTAAGCTTGTGTCGACAATAGTATTTATTTATACAATTGCTTCATGGTTCATAGCGATTACAAGCTAAGTTCACTAGTACACGCTTATATCTTATAAACAAAACCAGACTCGAACAACCTAAGACCCACTGTTGGATCAAACATAGACTCTCAGCTGGTGTTTTATTCTTCCTGCTGTTGATCCAGCTGCTAGGTAGTTTTCTATTACTACCCTTGATTGCTCCCCACTAGTTTCTTCTTCCTGTTGTCATGCACACACACAAAACAAAACAACAGCCGGACAACTCCGGTGAGAATCATCTCAGTATAATCAGCAGGTACACATAATAACAATAAAATGCACAATAGTTTATCAACTGTAAACTAAATGCAATGAAATGAAATGATTCTAGTTCTCTTCTTCGATCTCAGAATTGATTCCATATCAGTTCGACGCCATCAAGATTCGTATCCGATCTTGACATGAATATTCATCTATCGAAACCATCTCCGGCTTCGAAAATCAGGCCAACTCAGTCCTGGGCATTAGAATCAATTCAATTCTCTTCGATATGCCAATTCATGCAAAGATAAAAGATCCACTACCTGTGATGGATCGACACACATATAATCTCAAGTTCTAACTCAAGAACAGTTCTACATCAAGAACAGTAATCAAATATGTATGTGATTTTAGCGGAATACTCATGAAATATTATTCTTGAGTAATCTAGTTCCTGACTCTTCTGTCAGATTATACCTTTGTTCCTCTGTTTTCAATTACTTCAATCAGTGTTCTTAAGCTCTGTTCCTTACTTCCGGAAATACTCGCAAGATCAAAGGTCGATAACTGAAATCAAGATGTTCTCAGCATTTCAAATTCACTCTTATTTATAGACAACGATTTCTGTATTTCTCGCAGCATTTCCAACGTATTCAATTCGAGTTCCACGTGTCATGCTGAGTATTCAAACAAGATATACTCCCACCGCTTCGAAAGGTGGATAACGATAAACAGATTCCTCAACTGCTGTTGATCGTCCTCAGTTGCTATTCGAATATCATTCTCTTGTTCTTCAGCAGACGCAACAACCAGCTGTTGTCGCAACCAGTCGCAACATGAATCCAGTCGCAACATAAATCCAGTCGCAACACTTCAAAACTCAAAACGATGTCGTTATAACTAATTCCAACGACGTCGTTACATGTCATCAGCTGGTATCCTCTTTATTCAAAGAAACCAGCAGTTGGTCGCTTTCTTATTCCAACGGCTGACTTCGCAACATTAGTCGAAACGGCATCGTATCAACATTTCCTGTTTCATAATCAAAACGGTGTCGCATTGTTCTCTCGACTGGATAACCAGCAGATACAACAATCTATCGACTGATTTCCAATCTCTCGCCTGGTTTCTAAACGACATCGTATCGAGGCTCATAGTCATAAGTCAAAACGCTGTCGCATTATTCTTTCAGCTGTAACCATTTTCACCTCGACTGGTTTGCGTTTATTACCAAAACGACGACGTCGCACCTACGTCATCATCAATCAGCCGATACATCAATAATCAGCAGATACACATCAATAACCAGCAGGTATATAGACCAGCAGGTGCGTGAGAAACTCTTGCTGCTGATTCCTTGTGCGTAACAGTAACCAACACGTGGCGCTCTCGCATTAACTCTTGTATTCGCGCGTTTGCTTCCAGCTGAACCAAACAAATAACGCTTCACGCCTCAACTGAATTTCAAAATTCCACCAGTCGCGAGCTACAGTAACCTGCTGCTGATGTTATCAAATCGCTTCAACTGGTTACTTCGTCTGGTTCTCACACTTAGCATATTTTAACGATACACAGTTCTTTAATCACCCAAAACTTCCAGAAGAAATCCGAGCTCAATAATCAAACTTCATCAAATTCTTAAATGTCGAAATTACTCACCTAATCCTCTTCTTAATGATTCTGGGCATTACAGCTCAAATGAAGAATCTGTCCAGATATAGAAGGCAGATTAGAGACCGGTTGGTTAAGGTCAAACCAGCTGGAAAATATGTTCGAGAGCAGATCAAGGAAGGAGGGACTCTATCTAGCAAAGTCATGAACAGTCATAAAATGGGAAAGAAATTTGCTAGATAGAGGAACTCTAAGTTCTGAAGATGATGAAGATCAGATCAAGAGCAAATGACAAGAGCAAATCAGAAAAGTTTCTCAAGAGCGGTTGCAAACGAGAGAAGAAGAAGAGAGCTTTGAACATCTTGAAGAAGCAACCAGCTCGAACAAGACCAGCTCAGTGCAGACAAGAATGAAGAACAAGCTGGCAAGCTGGTTAAGGTCAAACCAGCTCAGATAACATGACAGATGCTATCAAATCTACGAGCAAAGCGATTTGAATATGAAAATATACGACAAATGATGTTCAATATTCAAATCGACTTGCTTGTATTGTCATCTCAAAGAACAGAGCTCACATGCTAAAAGCCGAAAAGCCTGCAGATGCATTTATGGACAAATGACGCAAAGTGCAACAGTGTCAGAAGACCTGAAAATGACTACATCTTTGTGTCCAACAGATATAACTCCGTATTTGGCTATATATAGAGCACAACACAAGCAGACGAGGCAGTGTGCTGAGAAGAGCGAAGTAGAAAAGGTGTTGTGTGGACCAAAATGTAAAAGAAGAAAGCACAACCCTGGGAAGACAATGAAAAACCAGCTCGGACATGAGCACTTTCCAGTGCATGAGATTCTATCTTCAAGAGATTGAGTGAACAATGTAAATCTCACAACACTGGGGCTCTCAACGAGAAGAATAGAGCCAGCTGATTAAGGACAAACCAGCTTAAACTGAAAGGAGACCAGCTCGGAGCAAGGAAACCAGCTGGGAATGAAGTAAAGCTGGGAAACAAGCTCAGTGAGGCAACCAGCTCAAAGAAATGTACTTCTTGGGTTAAAGAACAGAATAAGCTCAGCTGGAGACAAAAAGAGGCGGAGAAGCAGAGCAGCTCAAGATCATATCAAAGATGAAGAGCGACCAGCTGGGAAGACACTAGCTGAGGAACCAGATCTGGACAGACCAGCTCAGACAAACAAGCAGTTTGAACACAAACACACGAAGACCAAATTAATTGGTTCAAACTGATTTGTTTCGTCTTGTGTACATCAGGTACAAGCAAACAGAGCTCGAAGTTAGCAAAGGCTACAGAAGAACCGATGACAAGAGCTCAAGTCAAATAAAGCCTGCAATGGATTAAAGGCCAAAGGACACAAAGTACAAATATGTCAGAAGACTTTTCAGAACGGCTACAACTTTGTGTCCAACGGACAAATCTAAACATGAGGCTTTATATACGAGGCGCAAATCATAGATTGAAGTGGGCGCACAGAAACAGAGAGAGAATGTTGTGCAAATCCAGAACGCACTAACAAGATGAAGCACAACCTGGGAAGACATTAATAAAACCAGCTCGAACAGGAGCACTTCCCAGTGTGTGAGATTCTATCTTCTAGAGATTGAGCGAACACTGTATCTCACACACGATTCACTCACATATTCGAAAGTTGAGCGAAATAGAAAAATGAGTGAATCAAATTTGAAGCTCTCCATTTTAGTCTTTGAATAGAGACGTTAAACAAGTCTAGTTGTCTTTCGCACTGAGATGTTAAAGAAGTGTGTGTAGCCTTTCTCACTGAGGCGTTAAAGAAGTGGAGTTAGACACGCGTAGCTTGCGGGCTGGTGTGCAGTGGTGACTAGGAGTTCTTGCGGATGCTGGCGTAGGAGTGGATTGTAGCGTGGGTCGCTGCAATCAAAGTATTGTAGTGGAATCCTTCTCGATTGCGGAAGAATGGGAGACGTAGGATATTCAGCTCCGAACTTCCATAAAAAATCGCAGCGTATTTTGTTTACAGCTTTACGCACTTACATTCATACGCATAGCATGCTTGTTCAATACGCATAAAACTGTTTAAAGAGCTTTCGATTATAAGAGTTCAGTTTGAGTTGTTTCGCATGATTTTAACTCATAACTCAATCTGTATCTTGGTGCACTATCATTCAAGAAAACTGAGCTATTGCAGCTCAAGATGTAAGAAACCAGACTGCAAGTGTTAAACCAGCTTGCAGAGCAGCTGGTAATCTCGACCAGCTCGCAGAGCTGTTTGTCCAGATTCACAGCGATCTGGTTTCACAAGTTGCGTGCTGGTTTTTCGAACTCCCAAAGTTTTAAATTGCTTACGAGATTGATGTCTAGGCGGCGTGAGAGCCTTCGTGAGCTGTGGCAGAAATCACGAACAATCCCCTGTTTTTCGGGACCAACAGACATATTTAATAATTTCAAATAACACAACTTGTTCAGGCACTGAGATAACCGCTCTGATACCACTTCTTAGGATCGAAAAGAGTTGAAATATCAGCTCATGAGTTCGGGGGGGTGAATGAACTCCTCTCGATTTTGTGAAAAACTCTTTCTAAAATATTTTCAAGCTATGGCTTGTCCAAGAGCTAGTTACCAGCTCGAAGAATCTCAGCGCAATCTATTATCTTGAGTAACAAAAATTATTTGTGCGGAAGTAACTCGATTCAACAGTGAACAGATTAGAAATTGAAAGCAGTAAAAATAAAACGGACGATAGTTTATTTCTGGAAGTTCGGAGTCGAAACTCCTATGTCTCCCCTTCTTCCTTGTACATGAAGGATTCCACTAGAAGGTTTTGATTATTAAAGCATCTGTAACAGCCTAATCCAACAGCCTGAAAGCTGTGAGAACTCTTAACAAATACCAAACTATTATAGATAGTCAATGTAAAAATACAAACGAAATGATCGCTCTAAGCTGCCTGAGCTTGGCAAGCTCTCACACACTCTGTTTTGATATGCAATGAAAGCTTAATACTACAGAGTGTTTTCGACAGTAAATGTGACACAGAAAGTTGATAACAACAAGCAGCGTGCGTGTCACTTTTTGTAAACTGGTTTGAGGATGGTGATATCGATGTAAAGTTCGTCGGTCTGTCGAAACTATCTGTAGGAACTGTAACTTGGACGATTTGAAGATTGGTAGAAATTGTGACTTTTCCAAAAATTAGCTCATCAACTATTTATCCCTTCTTCTCAAACGGTCATTAATTGAGCCAGTAGATACACTTCTCTACCATCGAGGATGAAGGTACATTCCAATAAATGCTTCTCCTTAGAGTTGATCTCTGTTTGCAGAGCCCAGTAACTTTTTACACAAAAATGGAATCCATCGACTTTCTCATAAAAAATATCTCTGTCCATTTTGCTGTAACTGGATCCTTACAGTCTGATCTTCAGCTTTGACAAAAATGCTCTTTCCTCTTTTGGCTTTCAACTGCTCTTTTAATTCTAGTGTAGTTCATAGACTCTTTTAGCTCGAACACAGTGTCGCTTTTGCCCTTGTTTGTACTGTTCATATCTCATATGCTTTGCTTGACCAGCTCTGGCAAGATTTTCTACGTTATTCCTCTGAGCTGGTCCCTGAGCCGATCCTCTGATCTACTATTTACTTCTTCTTCTTCGTTTTGCTCTGATTTGTTTCAGTGCTTCTTCTATAAGCTGATCTTGTTCTTGTATGCTCTATTCTGCACTAAGCTGTTTCATTTTTCTTTCCTAAGCTCTGAGCTATTTCGTTCTTCTTTCTTCAGCTCTGAGCTGTTCGTCCTGGTCTGTTCTGTGATGTTCTAGTTCGTTCAGCTCTGAGCTTTTTCGCTTCTTCAGCTCGCGTCTGATCTGAACCAACTCACTTTTGATATGATTCAGCTTAGACCTACGCTCTTGCTTAAATCGTTAGAAACATAAGAATAGGTTTTGTGTTCATCAAAATCCAGATTTGATCTATTACACAGATTCAACAAATTTTTAATAATAAAAAAGAGATTTGTTTAATTAATTAAATAATATATATTCTTTAATATTAAAAATATTTCTGTTGGTTTTTCAAAAATATATAAATATAAATAGAAATACAGTAGATAATGATATTATTTTAATTTAGATAAATACTGTCTTATAATTTCATTAGTTAAAAATTCATTTCTAGGTTTAATATCATGAAATCCTATTATTTTATTAATCCAAATCCTTCAAATCCATCAATTCTCGCGACCAAAGAGAGGGTAAGGTGGACTTTTTTAATTCATAAAATCAACTATATTTAATATATTTTCTGCAGTTTTTGATCCAATGTTTCGCGTCTCTCCCTCTTGCGATTAGAGCTCGAGTTTCGTCGTGACCTCCCCGGAACCCTAGAAATGCAGTGCCTATAAATCCAAGATATCCCCTCCATTTTTGGCTCCAACATTTCCTCACCAGATTTGAATCTTCACGATATTCTAAGTACATTGTATCCGTACCACTTTTCCCCCAAGTTCCCGTCTTTACCTCTTGTTTCCTACGTAACAAGTATAATTTCGTTCCACTATCTTGCATCGGTTTATAGGTTTATATCTGATTTTCAAGGGATTACGACTTGTGTACCGCTGTTGAACGGTTGCAATGGGGAGGGTTTACGACGCGACTGCGGAATCAGCGTCTTCATCGGCTTCACACCCGTCGGCTGCGGTGACTACATCGACTTCCATCACGGAGACGGTAAATGGCTCGCACGATTTCAGGATTACGGGCTATTCCTTATCAAAAGGGATCGGGATTGGGAAATACGTAGCATCTGAAACATTCATGGTTGGCGGGTACTCGTGGGCGATTTATTTCTACCCGGATGGAAAGAGCGTAGAGGATAACGCAACGTACGTTTCCCTTTTCATTGCCCTCGCCAGTGAGGGTCAGGACGTCAGGGCTCTTTTTGAGTTGACCCTGTTGGATCAGAGTGGGAAGGAGAGGCACAAAGTGCATAGCCATTTTGGTAGGCCATTAGAGAGTGGCCCATATACACTGAAATATCGGGGCAGCATGTGGTCAGTTTTGCTTCTTGATGCTTTGTTTTTTTTTTTTTTTTTTAGGAAATCGTCTGGGATATGTGTGTTGTTTCAGCTATTTTCTCGTTGATTGGCTTATAATGATGCTTTTTCATTTTTATCACATTTTTGCATCTTAATTTTTCTTATTTATGTTGATGTAGAGTTTCAGTAATGAGAAGTGAGGTTGTTTATCTGGACCGAGTTATTGAGTGTGTCTTAGCTTGTCCGAAGTGCATCAAAAATCATGGAATGATTCTATTTATCCAAATACCATGACTATTACACTGTAGCGGGTAGGTATCCGATTTTTTTGGTTTTGTGAATTACTTCAAATGTCAAACATCTTATCTTCTATGTTTATCTACTTCGGATTCTATTTGTACAGTTGTTATAGTGCATGTTAATTTTTGTGGGATAGAAGTTTGACAATGAGAGATGAGGTGGTCAACCTAAGTCATGGTCATCTACTAGGCTCTAACAATTCTTGTTCTCACCAAAGTGTTGATATCTCCTGCAAGTAGAAGAATGTTACTCAAATGTCTAACTTTGATTATATGCGATTTTTATATTTGTTGTGCATTAACCTGATTCTGAATTAAACTATCTGCTGCTTTCATCGTGATAACATTGAGATTCCCTTCGCAGAACCTCATGGTATGATGGTAGTATTATAGATAATGTGTTTTTGGAGGTTGAAGCAACAAGTGTTACTCTAAAGCAAAAACACTGAATTCTACTGGCTTTCTTACTTTCTTTTTCATATGCACAATATGCTTTCTTCATTACAATCAAATCATTTGTGTCCTCTAAGAAACCAAAGGGCTTGTCGCTTGGCCTAACAAAATGATTAATCTTGACCACAGGGGATACAAGCGTTTTTACAGAAGGGCTATTCTAGAATCATCAGATTATCTTAAAGATGATTGCTTACAAATTCATTGTTCTGTTGGTGTTGTTAAATCTCGGACTGAGGCACCTAAGGTTTATTCTATATTAGTACCACCATCAGACATTGGGCAGCATTTTGGGCAGTTGCTGGAAAGTGGAAAAGGTACCGATATAAAATTTGAAGTTGATGGAGACACATTCACTGCTCACAAGTTGGTGCTCGCTGCTCGTTCACCAGTATTTAGAGCTCAATTATATGGCCCGATGAAGGATGAAGATACAGAATGCATAAAAATTGAAGACATGGAAGCTCCTGTCTTCAAGGTGAATTGCAAGTTCCTTTTCCTGTCTATCAGCTATCACTTCCTTTCAACCTTATAGGACTTTTTTTTTTTCTCGAATGTTTCCTGAAGCAATATCTTTAAAATATCAGTAAAAACTTTCTCAATTTTTTTTATGCTTTTCCAGATTTGTCAATTTTCATATCGTCATTTTTTGTCCTTTTCTTTTTTTTACTTAAACAAGTGAAATTGCTTCCGGTCAATCTTTGTTTCATTTTTCTTCATCGAGCTTGGTTAACTTTCCAACTTCTAATGAAATGGCTGTTTTGATAATGCTTTATTGTATATTCAAACTTTAAAATTTTTATGAATCTATAGCTTTGGAGTTTGTAGATTTTAAACTAGTATATATTCGTATAATCACTTGCAGGCTCTACTTCATTTTGTATACTGGGATATGGTACCTGACTTTGAAGAACTGACCGGTTTGAACTCAATATGGGCTTCAACTTTAATGTTTCAACATCTACTAGCAGCTGCTGATCGATATGGCTTGGATAGACTCAGGTTAATCTGTGAGGATAAACTCTGTAAGGATGTCGCTATTAACACTGTGGCAACTACACTAGCATTGGCTGAGCAGCACCATTGTTTCCAGTTGAAATCTGCCTGTCTCAAATTTGTTGCATTGCCTGAAAATCTTAAAGGTAACTTCTATTGCCGACCTACTTTTGTTCGTCGTGCGTGTGGATTCATCATTATGCACCTTTCTTAATCTTCATTTTCATGTGGTCATGAGAATGCCGAAGCCTGTTCCATTTAGTGGAATGTTTCTCTCGAGCATGGTCAATTTTGGATGCAAGTCTTTCGTAGAGTTTCCATTATCCGAATTGTTTTCACCTGCTTACAAATGATGCTTGTTTATCTGCAGCTGTTATGCAAACTGATGGTTTTGACTACTTGAAAGAAAGCTGTTCTCGAGTTTTGAGTGAACTGTTGGAATATGTTGCTAGGATCAATATGCACAACTTAAGGGTCGGTAAGATGGAGACTGAATGCGTTCTTGATGGAAGTGATGCCAATGGTCGTCGTGTTAAGCCGAGGTTATAGGAACCACTAGTGCTTATTTTAGCTTCTATAGCTGGATTAGGTTAGCTCCCATCCTTAGCAGTATTACAAATATTCTCCAGCTATTGTAAATGTAATATTTTCAATTTCTGCCAAAAACCTACACATTCCTTGGTTGTGTTTTGCTTTGTTTTTAAGCTTTGCTTTTGTCAAAGCTAAGAAGCAAATTAGATGTGGATAGCTGAGAGTACCAATTACGAAATTTCTAAAATGTTTCTCTATGAATTTGTCGTTTTATTTCGAATTTACTTTTGGTTCTGAGAATTATTACTTCCCGATTCTTGTAATCCCGTTATACATAGAAAACTACTTGGTTCACATAATTTTTTTTTTATAAATTGAAAATGAAAGGCTAACATGTGTGCTATAACATGTGTAATTGAACTCTTACTGTGGATTTATAGGCCTACACTAGTTGGTTGGGTTCGCTTTTGATGAAAGAATTTGTCATTCATGTGTTATATTATTGATTTATTGTTGCTGCTATCGTTCTTATTTTTGCGGTTGTAGTTGTTATGCTTCTTATTATAACAATTGTATTGTGTATAATTTATTATATAATAAATATTACTGATTCACTATAGTTCTTATTGTAAAAAATGTATATCTTATTGTTCTCATTAAAACAACATATATTTTATTAGCTTTTTCTTTTATTATTTCATTGTTTTTCTTTCTGAAAAATTATGTTGTCGTCGTTATTATTTTTCATATTCATTTAATTAAAAATCGTACTACATGTCCTATGAATAATTATAAATTAGAAGGTGTTGAAGTCATATATGAAACTTTCACAAATAGGAACCCTATCTATATGAAACTTTCACAAATAGGAACCCTATCCATCATCCATGGACTAATTTTCGTTTTTTAAAAGGTAAAACAATTATGAACGCATTACGTCATTTTTTGAATGAGGGACACTAAAAATAACTGAGATGCTACTTTTATTGTTATTCATGTTATCAGTTATCTGGAAGTATTCAAAACACTTTAAGTTCAGTCCTAGAAGAGGGAATTGATTCTGTAATGCGGACTCACCAAGAAGTTATTTTCCACTCCCCCTTCACTTTGTAAATCATTTTTCTATTTAAATTTAAATTTAAATCCTCTTTCCTTGTCTTCTTGTCTTTTCCAATTTACGTGAATCACTTTAGTCTTCTCAAACGATTTGTCCAGTCGTATTATGATAAATACCACGGACAAAATGAAAAATACCATTTGAGAATTACATCATCTCACTGTATTTTCAAAGAAACACACATGATGGAATTGAGATATATACCAACTGATGAAATCCATCATATTTATAGGTGAGTTTCTCCGTCTGAACATGATGATAAAAAACCAAATTGTTAACTTTCATTTTTTATGCACCGAGTGCATTTATTGCTACTTGCCAACAAGTCCCTAGCCAGCGATTTCCATCTCTTCATGTAGAAAGATTGGCAGGAAACATATTAAGATAGCAAGAGCCTCACTCTGATTTCGGGAACTGCGGATGTTTTTAACCAACTGTAAGCCTTCGTTTATTTGTTTCTTGAATTGATCTCTTTGCGTGACACAACTTGGCAAGGTGGTACTTTTCTCGAGCTATTTTTGCACTGGTTGTTTATCTTCGCCTTTCGTCCTTTCCCAGCCCTTCGATCATTGAACACCTTCACAATCCGACGGCACACTGAAGCAAAGGATGACTTTTAGAAGAACTTAGTCGTTAGTAGGCTCATGAGGCCAATGAGGCATCGGCTTTAACGAGTTTTACAACAAATTAGGTTAGGCTAATGAATAAGTTAAATGTCCGCAGTCCGAGCTTGTTAAAATACAAATATTTATGTTTAATGTAAATGTTAGAATTTATGAAATATTCTTCATTTTCTTACCGCCAAAACCTTAGCCCAGTTAAAATGCTTCGGCCATTACTGAGCATAATATTTGATTGTGTTGTCTTAACGTTATTATAGTTTAAAAACATCATGCATGGTAGAAAGAAAACTAGGAACTGGTCAGAATGATAATTGGAGACACATATTATAACGACCAGATCTTTTAGAAGCCGCAAACTAGAAAGATATGAGATTGAGGGATTACAATGCTATTTTATTCAACTCTTGATTAATCGAGTTTCAGATTTTATCTATGTATTTGTTTAGCTTTTTATCATTTAAGAGCTAAATTCCAGATAGCAGGAATGCAATTACAGTAGATGTCTAAACAATTCCTATTCAGCAGATGCTTTGCTTTCTTAAATTCAGCAGATGCATATTCAGCAGATGCTTTGCTTTCTTAAATTCAGCAGATGCATATTCAGCAGATGCTTTGCTTTCTTAAATTCAGCAGATGCATATTCAGCAGATGCTTTGCTTTCTTAAATTCAGCAGATGCATATTCAGCAGATGCTTTGCTTTCTTAAATTCAGCAGATGCATATTCAGCAGATGCTTTGCTTTCTTAAATTCAGCAGATGCATATTCAGCAGATGCTTTGCTTTCTTAAATTCAGCAGATGCATATTCAGCAGATGCTTTGCTTTCTTAAATTCAGCAGATGCATATTCAGCAGATGCTTTGCTTTCTTAAATTCAGCAGATGCATATTCAGCAGATGCTTTGCTTTCTTAAATTCAGCAGATGCATATTCAGCAGATGCTTTGCTTTCTTAAATTCAGCAGATGCATATTCAGCAGATGCTTTGCTTTCTTAAATTCAGCAGATGCATATTCAGCAGATGCTTTGCTTTCTTAAATTCAGCAGATGCATATTCAGCAGATGCTTTGCTTTCTTAAATTCAGCAGATGCATATTCAGCAGATGCTTTGCTTTCTTAAATTCAGCAGATGCATATTCAGCAGATGCTTTGCTTTCTTAAATTCAGCAGATGCATATTCAGCAGATGCTTTGCTTTCTTAAATTCAGCAGATGCATATTCAGCAGATGCTTTGCTTTCTTAAATTCAGCAGATGCATATTCAGCAGATGCTTTGCTTTCTTAAATTCAGCAGATGCATATTCAGCAGATGCTTTGCTTTCTTAAATTCAGCAGATGCATATTCAGCAGATGCTTTGCTTTCTTAAATTCAGCAGATGCATATTCAGCAGATGCTTTGCTTTCTTAAATTCAGCAGATGCATATTCAGCAGATGCTTTGCTTTCTTAAATTCAGCAGATGCATATTCAGCAGATGCTTTGCTTTCTTAAATTCAGCAGATGCATATTCAGCAGATGCTTTGCTTTCTTAAATTCAGCAGATGCATATTCAGCAGATGCTTTGCTTTCTTAAATTCAGCAGATGCATATTCAGCAGATGCTTTGCTTTCTTAAATTCAGCAGATGCATATTCAGCAGATGCTTTGCTTTCTTAAATTCAGCAGATGCATATTCAGCAGATGCTTTGCTTTCTTAAATTCAGCAGATGCATATTCAGCAGATGCTTTGCTTTCTTAAATTCAGCAGATGCATATTCAGCAGATGCTTTGCTTTCTTAAATTCAGCAGATGCATATTCAGCAGATGCTTTGCTTTCTTAAATTCAGCAGATGCATATTCAGCAGATGCTTTGCTTTCTTAAATTCAGCAGATGCATATTCAGCAGATGCTTTGCTTTCTTAAATTCAGCAGATGCATATTCAGCAGATGCTTTGCTTTCTTAAATTCAGCAGATGCATATTCAGCAGATGCTTTGCTTTCTTAAATTCAGCAGATGCATATTCAGCAGATGCTTTGCTTTCTTAAATTCAGCAGATGCATATTTCAGCAGTTGCTTTACTTGTTTCCAAGTACTGTTCATTTCAGCTGGTTACTGTTCATTCTTCGTTTTCTTCAGCAGATAACGGAATTTCAGAATTTGATTCCTTATTCAATTCCGAATCATTTCAAAGATTGTATTCGATTTAACTGACAGATTCAAGTAGCCTTTTTATTCAGTTTTCATTTTCGCAAGCCTCTCAGAGAAATCATTTACAGTTCCTGAACATCATTAGACGAGAGAAAACCAGTAAACGTATAGAGAGAGAGAAAGAACAGATTTTTAGAAAGAAAAGAAAGAGCAGAACGATGTTTTAGAAAATGTTTTACGTTATGACAACAAAGAGTGTCCCCAGATGAAGGGTGAGTGTGCGGCTGACGAACCGTGTGCCCTTTCAACAGAGGAAGTATCAGGTGTATAGGTCGACGGATCTATATATCCCTTCACCATGAGCCATAGTGCTAGAAACTGATATCAGGAGTTTGATCAAGCGAATTGGACCAAAATGTTTAAAAGGGTTGTCATAATTTCAGAAGAGCGAAAATGTGATTTTAGTCACAGCTCCAGAATATGTTTAAAGAAAATGTTTTCAGAATTTGATTATGTTTTATGCTTTCAGTTTCTTTCAGAATTCTCAGATATAGATATATGTTAGTGCGCTTGTTCATTTCAAAGCGTACGCCGATTTTCAGATTATGTATTCAGCTTTCAGATTCCAGATTCAAGTTTCAGTTCTATTGCATGATTTTTGCTATTCCAGATTTACCTGCTGAGCCTTTGGCTCATTAGTTTTCATTAAGTGCAGGTAATAAGCTGTAGGAGCTGGAGGGAGATTATCAGAAATGGGAGGATGTGTTTATCGTGAACATCTTCCATTGTTCTTTTCAGCTTTTGTTTTGATGCACAGAACTTTAGTTATAGTTATGTATGTTAGCAGATTTCTAGTTTCTTATTTTGTAGAAATCTGTACAAACTTGTGGTGTCAAGAGATATGCTAGTCCTTCGTATTTTCATCAGCTGGTAAATATATTCAGCGTATGTTATAAGATCAGCAGAGGATTTAGTTCCATGTTTTATATACCCTTCCTGCTGATTTCTTCCGTTTGCTATGAAAAGTGTTTATCAGCTTATTTTACTTCCGCCCACTTCATTGTTTCAATTGTTCCGCATTTCAGCAGCAACGAATTGTGTTTATTCGCAATTTAGTCCAGAATTTAGTAACGACTTTTATGTTTATTAAGATCGAAAATTTTGGGTCTTTCAATTCGTTATATTTCAGCAGATGCTTTGCTTTCTTAAATTCAGCAGATGCATATTCAGCAGATGCTTTGCTTTCGTAAATTCAGCATATGCATAATCCAGCAGATGCATAATTCAGCAGATGCTTTGCTTTCGTAAATTCAGCAGATGCATAAATCAGCAGTAGCGACTGGTTGTAGCGACTGAGTTATGTGCTACGACATCGTTTCACTTTACATTTATTTAAAAGACCTCGCGACTGGATTCTTGTCTTGCGACTGGTTCCTATTCGTTGCGACTGGTACTGTTCACGAGTAGATGTATTTCATTTCATTATTTCAGCAGTTGCTTTACTTGTTTCTAAGTACTGTTCATTCAGCTGGTATTAGTCTTGCGACTGGTACTGTTCATCTCAGCTGGTTACTGTTCATTCTTCGTTTTCTTCAGCAGATAACGAAATTTCAGAATTTGATTCCTTATTTAATTCCGAATCACTTCAAAGATTATACTCGATTCAATTGGCAGATTCAAGTAGTGTCTTTATTCAGTTTTCATTTTCGCAAGCTTTTCAGAGAAATTATTTACAGTTCCTGAACATCCTTAGACGAGAGAAAACCAGTAAACGTATAGAGAGAAAGAAAACAGATTTTTAGAAAGAAAAGAAAGAGCAGAACAATGTTTTAGAAAATGTTTTAAGTTATGACAACTAAGAGGGTCCCCAGAGGAAGGGTGAGTGTGCGGCTGACGAACCGTATGCCCTTTCAACAGAGGAAGGATCAGGTGTATAGGTCGACGGATCTATATATCCCTTCACCATGAGCCATAGTGCTAGAAACTGATATCAGGAGTTTGATCAAGCGAATTGGACCAAAATGTTTAAAGTGTTGTCATAATTTCAGAAGAGCGCAAAAATGTGATTTTAGTCACAGCTCCAGAATATGTTTAAAGAAATGTTTTCAGAATTTGATTATGTTTTATGCTTTCAGTTTAGACCTAGGCTCCTTTGCTTGCGCAACGGCACCCGTGTTGTCGCAGTACACCGGGACTGGACCAACTCCATTAGGAATGACGCCCAACTCTTGGACGAAATTCCTTATCCAAACGGCCTCCTTAGCAGCAGCTGATGCTGCAATGTACTCAGCCTCAGTGGTTGAATCCGCGATGGTGTCTTGCCTGGAACTCTTCCAAGAGACAGCACCACCATT
>KQ999908.1:0-15715 GCA_001598015.1 Dorcoceras hygrometricum | reverse complement strand
TTAAAGAAAATGTTTTCAGAATTTGATTATGTTTTATGCTTTCAGTTTCTTTCAGAATTCTCAGATATAGATATATTGCGCTGCGCTATTTCATTTCAAAGCGTACGCAGATTTTCAGATTATGTATTCAGTTTTCAGTTCCAGTTTCAGTATTAGTTCTATGACTTTGCTATGAAAGCATATATTCATTTCTGTTTGCATGATTATATGTGATTTTAAAGAAAGAAAGATGGCTTCGGCTGTTCTTCAAGAAAACCAGAAAGTTTATGCTCTGTTTTTATGAAGATTGCGTTTTACTGTATTTTGATCCAAAGAGATGTTTTAGAAAATGGTTTGATGATGTTCTTTTAGTTAGTTCTTAAGTTTTCTTCAGAAATTCCATCGAAGTAGCTTACAAGTAGCTTATTCGATCATTTCCAGAAATTTCTTCAGATATTTTGAATTCTTCAGACAAAGGAAAACCATCGTCATTCACCTGGTTAAGTCTGAAAGCTGGTTCTTATACCACTGCTGTTATTTCTTTGTCGAAAATATTCTAAGTATAGATTTCAACTATTGTATTGTTTAAGTTCAGTAGTTGCGATCAGCAGTTGCACTATTTCATGATCAGCTGTCGCATATTTTATTGTTCAGCAGCTGATAGTTTGTTCGTCAATTGATAGTTGTTCGTCAATTGATAGTTTGTTTATCAGCTTATTTTACTTCCGCTCACTTCATTGTTTCAATTGTTCCGCATTTCAGCAGCAACGAATTGTGTTTATTCGCAATTTAGTCCAGAATTTAGTAACGACTTTTATGTTTATTAAGATCGAAAATTTTGGGTCTTTCAATTCGAACCCCAAATTTCTAAAATTCCTTTGTAGAAAAGTATGGGTCATTACACATATATCATGGTGTTGATCTCTAATTGTGAGTTCTTAAACATGGACATGTTTGATTTCGTTTTGAAGTGATAATTGGAACTTGTTTGATTAATCATGTCATGATATTTAGGAGCATGATAACTGTAAAATGGGAAAATAATAACATGAAAAATTACTTAAAAGTCATCATAACGAGTTAACATTTAAGGATTAATTATTGAAAACTTTTTCGGGCTATCTTCTGAGATTTTGTTTGTTTGCTAATTTTTTTTTTTTAGCGATTCGGGCCGGACATTTTACTTTGTTCAACGTCCACAGTTTAGGTGTCTGTATTATTGGCGCAGTGGTGGATCCAGATCACACCCCCGATGACGCAGTGAAAGTTTAAAATTTTTAATCTGGGATGTGCATACGTGAATCAAAGCAGTAAACAATTAAACTATTCATAGGATGTTTAGAATGTTTATCTTTGGCGACTAGGCGTCCGGCTCCGATCAGTCCACAGAAGGAGATGGCACTTCAACGGTAGAATATCGAACAACGCCTAATCCGGTCCATGACTGAAATCCCAACTCCTTTGCTGGTTTGCACTAGAAAACCAGCAAAACATTTTGCGGACGGAATCTCCATGCCAAGACGGTTGGAACGAGGCCCGACGGTGGCGACGAGGAGAGGACGGCCGAGAGAGGGGAGGGAGGGAGAGAGTGAGTTGTGCAAACTTTGATTGCTCAACTTGGTGCATTTGAATAGCTCCTCCAAGGCCTCTATTTATAGATATTTCATGAGCTCAAACTAGGTTGATGGGCCCAAGGCAATCCCAAGCCCAATCCAACTAACTTTGAATCAATCGATGTGGCTTCATCATAATTTTGAACGACGATCAGATCAGACCTATCTGAACATTTTCCAAAACTGTACATTATGATATAAAAACATTTTTCAGACCACTGAATCTAAAAATAGCAGTTCCACCCCTTGAGAAACCAGTACTTGTGTGACCCTCAATGGTTCGGGGATACAGCTAATCGTGGGCTCACACCTTCTTATGACTCCGAAAACACATTTTTGGACACCTTGTTTCAGTTACCTCAATTGACAAAAAAAACATAGAAGTGGCTACAATAGTCCGGGTCTTTCAATAACAGCCACATGACCTTCGTGGAATTACTCAAAAGCGTTTCTTCATCAATCCTAATATTTTGGCTGCAATATCAATCCTAACAATTGGTATCAAAGCGATGTCAAGGGTTCGAGTCTCCCAAGAAACATTTTCTATACTTCCTGGGGGATTGTTGAGTTAAGCGTGCATGGGTAGAGACGTACTAGGATGGGTGACCTCCTGGGAAGTTCTCGTACGTCAAGCTGCTGATGCTGCGTTGCTTGATCTGGTTGGTCATGTGGGCTGTAAAAGTGTGATGCCAGATCTTAACGGGTAATGCTATCTCTGTTGGGGATAGGGCCAAAAGTAGGGGAAGGGTAAGACTGATCTCTAAGGGAATTGAGACAGCACCAGCAGTTAGACACGTACCTCCACGGACTCATGGACCTAACAGCCCAACCCTAACACACACAATATGTATCGACTGGATTTCTTAGACTCAAATTAATAAGTTTTGGAGTTAAATTGCAAAAGTTTGAAAGTTGTTTGATGGTTCGAAACTAACAACATCCAACAATCTAGACCAAGTTGCAAAAGAATAAGGATAACACTGGATAACTGAAATCAAATCTGATTAATAAATGTGTGGAATACATATTTCATCGAAATTACAATTCTTGTTCAGATTTCGTCAAAAAGAGAAAATTAGAAATCTGACTTAATACAAAAATTGTATCTTTAGTTCTGTGAAAAAAAATCTGAAAAGTTGAAAACAGAATGAATCAATAGTCCACGATAAACACTCCGATCTGGTCAGCTCCCACCATCCCGCTCATTACCTGCGCTCAAGAAAACTAGTGAGCCTAAGGGCTCATCAGGTAAATCTGGAATAGCTAAAATCATGCGATACAAACATAACAATATCTGATACTGTAACTGAGATCTGGAATAGCTTAACAATGAATAAGCTAAATACAATACGTAGTCAAATCTGAAATATATGAAAGCATCATCGTACACGTCTAAAAACATTTTCTCACTTCTGTAAAAGAAGTATCTTTAAACATTTCTCAAAGCTGAGATTATAAATAACCTTAAGCTTTGTTCTTTCTGTTTTCTGTGTATTATGGCTTAGACACCTGTACAGAGGTCAAGGTCGTTTGATCAAACTATCATCTGATATCAGGGCTGCGGAATAAATCCCGATTTTCTGTGAAAGGGATTATAGTTTGATAACCACAATCCTGTCCCTTTCAATTTGAAGGGGCACACTGGTTCGTCAGCCAGGACCTCACCCTTCCTATGGAGACCAACTGTTGCCCATGCCATAATCTCTTTAAAATTTTCTTTTTCCTAAAATTGGCTTTTCTTTCATTTCCTTGATCTGAAATAGATCGTTATCTCGTATCGTTTGCTATATATTTCTTTTAAAAACCCTTTCGATGTTCGGAAATTCAAAGGATTTCAATCAAAGGAGAAAACTAAATTAGATCTGGATAGGAACTATACGCAAGCGTATTCTCTTTTGAATCGAAAACCAGATCTGGTCTGTCTGGTCAACTCAGACTTGAAAAAGTCAATATAACTAAAATGAACAGATTCAGATTTGGATGGTCGACTCAGATGTCAATGGTCAACTCATATGTCAATGGTAAACAATACGAAGGAACATCGGATTTCGAATAACGAACAACTGTAGCTATCAGATTCCAAATACTGGACAGTGATGAAAACAGATTTCGAATACTGATCATCGATAAGAAACAGATTTCGACATGGAAGGTTTCCTTTCTCTGAAGAATTCAAAAATATTTAAGGCAAACTTCAGAAATAAGAATGACGAAGCTACTTGTAAGCTACTGAAGCAAAGTGTTAGAGTTGCTTGTAAGCTACTGATAAGCTACTTTGAAGAACATCCCAGAAAAACGAAGAAGAAACAGGAACGAACATCATCGAACATTTTTCTAACAATTATCCTGAATCAAACTTATCAAACTCATACGTTTTTCTGAAAAGCATCATACCTTTCGTTTTCTTTCGTTCTGTGCTTGAAGAACACCATTAACAGTTCCTCAAACCATTTAAAAACAAATACAAACATGGAACCGATTCAATATATGCTTTCAAGAGTGTAGCAAGAAACAGAGTTTACTTGCCTTCGTCTGCAACACAATTACAGCAAGTTATCCCGCCTGAATCAACAAACTACGCTATCACCTTCCTTGAAAAGCTTTAAAACTTCATTCGGTTTTTACAGAGAGCACTTGCTTATGCAAAGGAGTTTTGTTTGATAATGATTTTATATGAGATGCTTGTCAGCTTTTATATGAAATTCTAACAACTAAACATGTTTATGAAAAATGCTAAAATGATTAAAGTGCTACTCATTTTAAAATCAAATAAAACACAAACCGAACTATTTTATTTAAAAGAGGAAATAATCGTTTATTCGGATCTGGCTGGACAACTTCTGTGACCGTGCCTCAAATCTGAAATCAATTGAATGAGAATTGATCGACAATAGCATTTTCAAATAAATCTCTCAATTTTCTAAACTTTCTAATTGTGGAATTAAAATGTTTCGGGTCGTTACACTGTTCACCAGTCCTTATATTTTTCCGATTTCCGGAGTTTGACCGATCAGTTTTGAGTGAGGGTACCTCGGTTAGAAACCCCTCTTCAAGGCCGATGTTTCGGTACCAGTTTGGAGTCGGGGGAGCCAGACGGAGGAATCGTTGTACCGATTACATAGTTATCAAATTCTGATACTACTGAAAGGAAGAACATTCATAAACATTCTTGGATTAAACTCGAATCCTCAGTACTTTTAAAACATCATAAACTTTCTGGAAAACATTTGGAAGCATCAAAACATCATTTGAACCCATCTTTCTTTCCTTCTTTCATGCATAAATCATTTTAAACATGAACTTTAAACATACTGTAACAAATAGGCGAGGAGACTCAGAAAACATCAATATATGCTTTAAATGGTGAGTCAAGAATCAAATTTTACTTGCCTTAAACGAAGTTTTGCAACAGCAACCGATTTCCACAGAAATCTTCTCCTTTAAGCAACGCACGAACTTCTCTGGAAAATATTTGGAAGAACACTAAAGATTTTCTTTGCAAATGATAAGGATTTTGCTTTCAAAATAGATTTTTATATGAAAGGGATTAGTGGCATGCTACTTGTGAAATTAAGCATGACACACTTAATTTAGAAGAATTCCCTTCCTCTCATTATAATTTGAAAAACACCAAACCTTTTTCAAAAGAAATCATTTGTCCTCCTTAAAGATATTTTCAAATCCCTTTAAAAACTACTCGTGCATCACCCTTGGAGTCATCCACTGAAACCAGCTACGTCACATCTATTTTTCTGAAATCACTTAAAACAGACATGCATAACATTTCAACATGCGATTTTAAATCTATAAAATGAACAAAATGCATAATGTGGTCCTATTGATTTTTGGGGCGTTACATGAGTCCTCTAAGTTGATCTATGTATTGATAGCTGAGACGAGAGTACGTTATCTGAGCTGCACGGTATGCATTGGCTTGAGAGCTGTGAGCTTTTGTGGAGTTGTGTGGCCTGATCTGATCGGCATATGCAGCTGAGTGGTGTAAGCTGAGCTTTTATAGCGCTTACTGTTCTGGAGACCGTAAGCTGAGCTGAATGCTCTGTGCTTGTTAGGATCAAGCGCTTACCACTAGGCCAAAAGCTATAGCTGTTAGCCAATGTGCAACTTTATTTCCTTATAATGTGACAGCGCAGAGTGCACCTATTATGTGCATTAGGGTTGGGCTGTTAGGCCCATGAGTCAGGGGAGATGCGTGTCTAACTGCTGGTGCTGTCTCAATTCCCTTAGAGATCAGTCTTACCCTTCCCCTATCACCAGCAGAGATAGTATTACCCGTTTAAGATCTGGAATCACAATTTTACAGCCCACATGGCTAACCAGATCAAACGACGCAACGTCAGCAGCTTGACGTACGAGAACTTCCCAGGAGGTCACCCATCCCAGTACTGTTCTCACCCTTGCACGCTTAACTCAACACTTTAATTAAATAGGTAGCTCACTTAAAGCAAACCAAATCCAAAAATCCATCACAAACATGGTTCACAGTAACGATCAAGGTGATCGTCGCGGAGGCCTCCGTTTCAGTTCAATTACCGTTTCACGGAACGGTCACGTCGCAAAATTTTTTTAAAAATATAAAAAAAAGAGTTTGGATAAATATTTTTATAATTGATTGAGTAATATTACTAAATTTACAAATCTAGCATAAAATAATATTACTCACTATTAAATATTAATTAAAATAGAAAGCACATATGAACGGATCTGTCTTGTTTTATTATCACACTTTCACGTTATACAACATAAATAGTTGAACATGAGTCTTGCTCTTCTTTATAAATTTAGTGATGGATAAATTTAGATGTCGTTTCTGATATTTCACCATCTTAGATGAAATGTCGTGTGTTGATCTACGAAGTTAATGTGTTAAATATATTAAAATACATATATTATTTAACAAAAAAGCCTAATAGATAACAAATATGGGAACAAAATGATATTAATATTTGAAATAGAGATTAATAAAATCTAATATATTTACATATAAATTCATAATTTAAATTTTAACATATAAAGATATTTAAAAAAATTTTTATGTGGACTAATACCAATATAAATTGCGTGAGGGAAGAACATTAATATTTTGGCCGCTCCGCCGTTCTGACTGTTCACTATCACGATCACACCGTTCCACGGCAATCACGTTGATGACCTGGAACTTTATATCGTAGGCCTTCGTTCCCGTTACAGAACGACCGTTCCGCGACCCATGATCACAAATGGTAGAAAAAAGTTGGAAAAACAAAAGAAAACATAAATTGGAGATGAAAAATCACTGCTAAAGTCCCATTGTTGCTTTGGGTAGTCTCTCTTGTCCGCCGCTTCAAAGCCTTCTTTGTCATTATCACAAGTGGGTGAGTTCATATGGAAATCGGCGTGGGATTTGTCCGAAAGAAGAAATAGGCGTGATTTTGCGTAGAGGAGAAGAGATGGAAAATGGTGGGTGTCTAGGGACTTGGGTTTTTTCACACGAGATTGAACTCGGGGGAGGAGAGGAGAAACAAATATGAGTGAAAATTGTGAAGAGTGAGTGATAATAAGTTTTGTTGAGTTAGGGATTGCAGATTCAATTCCCATCCTCTAGGAACTGAACTTCGAACAACTCTATTTTGGTATCAAACGTAATCATCTCCAATCTACTTATAATCTAGTTAGTTCAAATCTTCACTCAAAATATATATTCTCGTAATATTTTTATTAATTTTTATATATTAATATTTCTTATATTATCTTTAATAAATTAAGTATATGATTATTATTAATATTTTAATTATCATTTAGAAAATCCACTAGTCATTTAGTTATCTTGTTAGTTAAGTAAATATTTTAAAATAAAAAAAGATTATTTAAATTTATTGATTTATTTATATTTTATAAAAATTATAAAAACTTTAATATATAAAAAATAGAAATAGTTTAAATATTAATTAGCATTAAAAATAAATTAAATAAGTTAATTTATTATAATATTGATTTTTTAAAATTATTTCATATAAATTATATTCTTTAACAAACATAATGTTAATTAAAAATAAAAGGAAAATGATAGAGGTGAATCTGACGCAGAGCTTTTTCTACGTCAACCATGGTGTTTTTCATCCTATACATCATCCCATTTTAAAGAAATAACGCAGCTCGTTGGAAATGGCTTTCCAACACCAAAATGATACAAAACATCATTTTGTTATTGGTTTGGAGATGGTCGATGGAGATTTATGTAAAATTCTCTCATAAAACAATCAAACGAAAGTATTAAAGGAGGGGCATTAAATTAATTAACGAAAATGTTTGCCTTTTTTGGTTTCGTATTTTAATAATTTATTTTATTGTTGACATTATATTATTTCACCAAAACCCCTTTTTAGGGTGCTATTCTTCCGCTTTTTATAGTGTGCAAATATGAAGGTTTTTGGCGGCTGATGCTTTTGGATTGATACACACAGCAAACCAGAGCTCGACTCGCCTGATTCACCATCTCGAAGAAAATGGTGAGACAGAATTCGTCTTCTTTGTTGTCTTTGGGAATTTTTTAATTTCGAATTAATATCGCTCTCTTACTGTTTTGTTATTGGATCTGCAGTTGTTCTTCTCGTACTTCAAGGATCTGGTTGGTAGAGAAGTTACGGTGGAATTGAAGAACGACTTGGCAATTAGAGGAACCCTTCATTCGGTGGACCAGTATTTGAATATTAAGCTGGAAAACAGCAGGGTTGTTGATCAAGACAAGTACCCACATATGGTATTTTCCCTAATTCGTCGATCTAGGGTTCATGGTTCATTTTCTATTTACTTAATTTTGTTCCATGTGTTTTTCTCCTTTTTCTGCCATTTCTTGTCTAGTGTAACGACTGACCATAAATTAAGTTCATTATGTCTTTTTCCTGGACCCAAGTTTATTATGTTTTTTGCCTGATATTTGTTATGTATCTCCTATCTCCATTTCCCGGAAGTCTTATCATGTTAATTAGCATAAGTTGAATTTGATATTTCGCCCTACTTGTCCGGAGAGCAGACAACCATCACTCAAGGTCGTATTCCTGCTAATGTTATGAAGAAACCTTATTTATGTAGTATTGTCGACTGTGGTTATTCATTAGGATTTGGATCGGAAATGTACCTTTTTTGTGGATTTCTATTGCTTTCGTAATCATTCCAACTACATCAGCTTAAGATGGAATTCATATTACGGCCAAGGTTGTCTTTTTCTTGATTCCAAATTGTTTTTTTTTTAAAAAAGGTTGTTTATTTCTTGTCCTGCTGGATGCACTTTTATATGTTCGAAAATGCCATAGTGATTTTTCTATTTGGGCAGCTCTCTGTACGTAATTGCTTCATCAGAGGTTCGGTGGTTAGGTACGTGCAATTGCCCCCTGATGGAGTCGATGTTGAATTGTTACATGATGCCACAAGAAGAGAAGCTCGAGGCAGCTAGGTTCTCTCTACTCACCTGGTGCATGTTTCGATTTCAAAGATTTTGCACGGTCTTTCTTTCCAACTTTAAAGCATGTCATAAGAGTTATCTCGTCGTGTTAATGCAGTTGCACTAACTGAAAGCCCTTTATGGGATATTTCAAGTGCAGGAGACATCATTTGACTGGTGTGCCAGGTTCTCTATATGACATGACTGTTTTGTAGAAGTTATCAGACTCATTTGCAAATTCATGTAAGATAGAAACATTGTGCCTTGTTACTAATGATGTTTTCTGCTTTGCCCCTACCTACACTGTTGAAAATTACGGGCTTATTGTTCTTCACGAGTCTCATAATTTGAAAACATGTCAACGTGTTGGTCAAGTTAACTGTTAATCTGTCACTAGGCAGCGCAGGAATTTCGAAAGTGTGCGCCCATAGTGACAAAAATTGTGGACTTCAATTCAATGCTATTGATGCCTCAGCTCGATCATTTTCAATATATATTTACTTTCTTGGTCATTGAATTTAGTTTTATGAAGAGTTGATCTTGGGGGATAGTTATGAGGGATTGGTGGAACGTTGGACAGTGATTTTCTTTGACTCTTATTGGGATTTATGTTATGGGCGAAGATGCTGAAATAAGTAATATAGATTTTTGTCAAAAAAATTTCTTAGTGTTTATTTATTATTTTTG
This sequence comes from Dorcoceras hygrometricum, assembly GCA_001598015.1. Lineage (NCBI taxonomy): Eukaryota > Viridiplantae > Streptophyta > Magnoliopsida > Lamiales > Gesneriaceae > Dorcoceras > Dorcoceras hygrometricum. Next base: position 5,998 of record KQ999908.1, on the reverse strand, counting down.
AAACATTAACTTTTAGATGAGCGACTTTGTACATATACTTGTCATTTATCAGCTTGTATCAAACTACAATAGAATGTCATAGTGTAAGTTTAAGGCGAATTTAATTGCGCATTATGTTCTTTTTTTAACTTCAACAGAATAACTTTTATTACAATGGTCGATCCAATTTTTATCGACATATATTTCAAATATTATTACGTGATATGTGGTTAAAAACCTGATGATAGATTAATTTAACTATATAAATTATATTTTAAAGAGACCGATTTTTCAACTAGAGATGGAGGGCTATTATATATATATATATTATTATTAAAATGAAATCCCATTTTTATCAACCAATTTTTGGTATGCCGGTGAAACTCTTTCATGATAATTATAAAAATACTCAGTTCTACATTTTACAATATTCCTTTTAATCTTATCTCTTAATTTTCTATCTATTTACTAAATTTTAAAAAATTAAAATTAATTTTATTTACTAAAATAAAAAAATTCATTTTCTTTCTCTTTTTTCCCCTGATCAGGCATATCATACGTATTTGCATTATATAAATAAATAACGCTTAATATCATGTAGGATGGAAATTTGCATTACATGCGAGCAAAATTTACAGTGTTAACATATTAATTATAATTTACTTGTTTCTTTAAAAGGCTAAAATTTAGCAATCGAAGATAGAGACAGAGAGTACATACAGGAATAAAATAATATCTTGGAGCAATACAGGCATCAAATCTTGTAAAAAGAAAAAAGTAGAATGAGGGGAAAAAAATTACCAAATGACAAATATTAGAAAATATTTTTGTTACATACTTTTGATTATAATTGTTGTGTTCGATCCACATTTCGTATGGTGTGTTTATAATTATTTATATTTAATTTCAATCTTCTGGTCGTTGGTAGTTGAAAAACAATAATGACCTAATCAAAGTTCTCGGGAAGAAGAAAGACAATTGTGCTTTTGGTGACAGGTTAGGTAACTTGTTTCTTTATAAGATAAAATTGGACAAAAACAACTGTCTCTGCCCGGCAGGGATAAAAATCCAATCTTTCCAAATGATCTTAATCCCAGCTGTGATATGCGATCTTACGTGATTCCCTCTTCATAATCCTAATTTGGGTACCCGTGCTTTCAAAATAAAACCCAGATCATTCATAGTTTTTGCACAAATTTACATTTATTGATTTTCAAGAAAGAGTCAAGAAATGGGTGCTTCTGCGTCTGTCCCAGAAAAATCCATCCATGATTTCACTGTCAAGGTATCTATTTTCTGTCCCTTCATCGATCCTAAATAAAAAAGTCGGGTCGGAGAAAACCTACGAAGAAAATTTTAAATATTCCTCGTTCGTGGTCAAAAACCTACAAAAGTTTATAAATTTGGGACTTTATGTCGTTCTGAGCAGGATAGCAAAGGTAACGATGTAAGACTTAGCAATTACAAAGGGAAGGTCTTGCTTGTTGTTAATGTCGCTTCCAAGTGGTTCGTTCATTATCTTTCTTGCTCTGAGATTTATTTTTTCAGCTCATGTTTTATTGAGATTTTGGATGTTACGAATTATCTTTTAATTTTTTGCTTAAAAAACAGTGGGTTCACGAATTCGAACTACACCCAGTTGTCTGACCTTCATTCCCGCTACAAAGATAAGGGTTAGTTCTTTGTATCTTTACTTATTTCCGCTGTTAATATGGTCACACAATTCTTTGTTGAGTTGTTTTGTGGTTAGTTGCCAAGGTTTAGGATTAGGTGAATATGATCACGTGTTGTATTTTTTTTTATCAGATATTTGATTCCTCTCTTCTCCTCTTTCTATCATAATTCAACCCAAATCTCTCAAGTTACTCTAATATGAAACTTCCATGAAACAGGAATAGTTCCTTTCGTTGATATACCACTCGATTAGGATAAAATCAATTTGAGTTCTTATAATCCTTCCTGATTCCTGTCAAAATGGTACAATTGGAATGAATAGACAAGGCCCATACATTTTTTTTTGTTTCAATTAATTCATTTCTCTCTGCAACTATTTCTTTGTGGAATTATTTTCCCCAAGAGATGTTGAGAAGAATTAAATTTCATTCATGTGTTTGGAGCTTCAAGAATGAAACTTGTAACTGGGCACTTGGTATTACTACCTCTGCTACATCAACTCTATATTAACCATGTATCCTGTCAGTGGTCATTTGGCAAATATCTAGTCGATGACTTCATCCTGATTGCAGCAGCAGCGCCGGACAGTGTCTGATATGATGGCTAGTTCTAGATAGCCATGTCTCCAAGAAATTATGCAAGAAGAAGAGAAGAGAAACAATGAAGTTGCAAGGAAGAAATTTGATTTGCATTAATTTCCTGAAGGAATTACATCACTATTCTCTTCTATTCATTATATATTGCAGTACTAACTAATTTTTCCTCTCTTTTTCTAACCGTCGATTAAAGTTGGATACCTGATCTGCTAGTTTCTTAGCCATGATTCTTGCTCTTTGCTTCTCTTTACTTTTGTGGCCTTTTTTTGTATTATTATGCTCCTCCTCAAAAACCACCTCTCTGCAAGGTGACGAGTTGGAAATATGCAACAAAAGATGGCAAGAGCTTTCCATGATTTTATTTTTCCAATTTTCCCCAATAGAAACGTCCCTCTTTTCAAATTATTTGAGAGATCTACTTCTGCCATTTTATTATTTTCCAGAAGTTACGAATATGTAGAAGACTGATTATTGGTTGAGTTGCATTTGAACCACTGACAATGAAAATACTGGAATGTGTGCTGGACCTTTAAACTCAGCAACAATGGTTGAAACAAGAAAGTCAAGTGCACCAAAAAAATGAGTGATCCCTCAGAGTGTTGATTCGTAAAGGTTTAGATGTGAGCTGCCTAGCCATCAGTTGAAAGTTTATTTTGGAGTATAATCTTGAAATTCTTGGTCTATTTTTTGAGTAGAATCTTGAAATTCTTGGTCTATTTTTGGAGTAGAATCTTGAAATTCTTGGTCTAATTTACTGGAATTCTGCTCATGATATCTGATATCTTCATTCTCAACCAAGAAAAAAAGATAAACTGCTCTTACACTTATGCCCGAAGAAGTACTTGGCATCACAATTACAGCATCAATCTGTTGCTCTTTGAGCTGACAATTTCTCTTAAGAAAGTTTCTTAATGGCTATGGATGGTCAATTCATGAGCTTCTTAAATTGTCAGCCTGAGATGTTGGAAATAAAGGAGAAAAGCCGCTGCTCCTTGAATTTCCTACTATCTTTGTGATATAATCTGAGAAACTCCAACATTGTGCGAATTGCAATTCCATGTTTGAGCATTGGGATTAAGTATTGATGGTGGTTGAATATCTGATGTAGTGTTTGTCCTACTTTTGCACCGATTTGCTGCAATCCAGTTATCGTTTCATGCATCTACGAAATTCAGTGTACGAATTCTGCTTCTCGATGAACATTGCATGATGTTCATTTAGGGCGGTAATGTTAGAGACTTTCTTCTTATCAATCTTTCTTCGTACCCTAGAACATAGGCCAAGCTCAATGAGAGCACCAAATGATACTATGGCTGGTTTGAGATAGCAATCTTGAAGTCATTAAGCAAGAAGAAGAGAAAAAAATCAAAGTTGTAGATAAAAATTTGATTTGCATAAATGTTTTAAATGGTGGTAGGCGAGGAATGGCTGTCAGTGACCTGTTACCGCCTCAGCTGCCTAGGTGATTGAAACTTTTTTACTATTTTTACACATGATTGTATATGGTCATACAATATACTTAAATTAAATGATGTTTAAGTAAGCTTCATCGAAAGTCATACAAGATAAAAAAATAGTGTAAAATTTTATTTATTATAAACATACAAGAGTAGCAAGCTACTGGCAGCGGAAGAGGGCTGTTCGCCGTGGTGGTTTGGGTGGAATGATGCGGAAGGAGAGATTTGTGGATGGTTGAGTTGACTATTGAGTTTTGAATAGAAAATGTATTATGTATCAGTAATTAGGATTTCTACATTTTGTTGACTTTTAACTGCCTCACTCGCCCTCTTACCTGCCTCATCTGCCCCAGCTCACCTTCTACAGCCTACAACACTGCCTCAACGAAAGGCGCCGCCTGTAAATTGTTTTATGAAATTTTTCTTAATATGTGCGAAAACACATACAAGACTAGAAGAATGGGATGGATGGACTATAATGATAGCAAGTAGTTCTCTCATCTCTTTTTAACTGTCAATAAAGCTGCCTTCCAAGTTTTGTAGTTTCCATAGAATGATATTTTCTTCTACCTAATTGTGTTTCTTATGGTGTAAAATGTAATTTATCCTGTCTTACATTTGAATGTTTTGTAAGGTTTATGGTTTCGTTCTTTAAATACGAATTCCTGACTTGGCCACCTACCAAGTTAATATTCGATATTGTAACGAGTGTATGAGAAGATTTGAAATATGCTTGTTTCGATGATATTGTCACAGGTTTTGAGATATTGGCCTTCCCTTGCAATCAATTTTTGCGTCAAGAACCGGGAACAAGCCAAGAAGCAGAACAATTTGCTTGCACCAGATTCAAGGCCGAGTACCCTATCTTTCAGAAGGTAGGTAATACTGCATTGGAATTTTTACATGCCTATTGTTTTCTTCTTGTCGTGTTATATAAGTGATGCATGTTGACAATATTTCGATATATTTCTACAAAAAGGTAAAAGTGAATGGTTCGGACACAGCGCCAGTCTACAGGTTCCTGAAAGCAAGTAAAAGCACTTTATTTGGGTCTAGCATAAAATGGAATTTTACCAAGTTTCTAGTCGACAGAGATGGCTGCGTGATCAAACGCTATGGAACCTCTACCACTCCATTGGCGATCGAGGTATCTCCCTTTGTATTCTCTCCTATCGATATGCGCATTATATGAATTGTGTCAGCGAAGATAAATGTGTCATGCGGATAGTGTTGGCCTTCTTTAACATTAGTTTCCGATACTTTCTTGCAGGCAGATATAAAGAAAGCTCTGGGAGAACTTTGAAACAGTTAAATTCAGCAGCAGAATGAATGGTAGAATGGAATCAAGATTGTATATTTTCCTTCTTCCTTTTTTGTATGAATGATCAACAATCAAATCTTGGGCTATGTATTGTTAGACTGTTTATACTTATTTGTTGGTCGAATAGGCAATCTTTGCTCATGTGTTACTTTCTTGTGGTTTAGTTCAACCTGAGGACATGGACGTAACGGTGATCGATGCAATACAGAAAATATTTTTTGTGGGTTCAAGCTGAATATTACATGTTTGACAAACTAGGACCATCGAATCTGTTGCAAGGGCAATAACCCTCTCTTTTTAACTGTTAAAATTATTCATTTGCTATTCTTCCTTACATATAACTTTTGCAACATGTTTTTTGAGCCTATATGCAGTCTTAGAATTCCTTGTTGTCAATGTTTCGAGATGTTGGTTATAGTTTTCGTTGGGTCAAGTGATAAATTTTCCCTATGTCGAGAGATAATGGTTGCCCCTACTTCGAGCCATTTGATCACCTTGAATGTGATGACTTGCGAGCTGACAATTTTTTACTTTTCCATTATTTAAGTAGGATCACTTTCGAGTTCGTGTCAAAATCGTTTCAAAGATATTCTCTGGCAATTGGATATGGAAGCTATAGCTAAAAGAGAACTCTTAATGAATTTTTTAAGTGTTTCAAATGAAAAAAAAAAATAGAAACGGTTTTAATGCTCGGATAAATGTTGAAAATGCTTTTTTATTTCCATTTTGGATAGAAGTAGAAACTTTTTCCAAAATAAAATTATATAGCTTTTGAAAATTAAGTGTTTCAAGTAATTTATCACCTTGAACACCGTTTGTGTCACTGGATGAGATATGTTATGATAAGATTAATAATAAATGGTGTGATTATAAAATGATTGAGTTGGATAGGAAATAATGTTTGACAAGAGTAATATATTTAGTTTGAATGATTAAATTTGGGAGTGTTAAATTACATTTTTAACCTTTTG
>KQ999907.1:51686-75612 GCA_001598015.1 Dorcoceras hygrometricum | reverse complement strand
GCTACAGTAACCTGCTGCTAACATTTTTGCTCCAAAAATCGCTACGGTAGGAAATTTCCAAAAACTTAACGCGACGCTCAAAAATTCAGCAGAAACCTCAAAATCACGTGATTAATCCCAAATCCAACCAATTAATCACAAATCTAAACTCTCAATCCTCACAGATGTGATCCAAGAACCTTCAAGGAGGCAATTTCCTATGCCGATTCTACTTTGTGGCTTGAAGCAATGCAATCTGAGATTGACTCAATGCATTCAAACCAAGTTTGGACTCTTGTTAATCCTCCCGAAGGAATAATTCCTATTGGGTGTAAATGGATATACAAGAGAAAACTTGGTCCTGATGGTAAGGTACTGACCTACAAGGCGCGACTGGTCGCGAAAGATTACACTCAAAGACAAGGTGTTGACTATGATGAAACCTTCTCACCAGTCGCAATGTTCAAGTCAATTAGAATCCTACTAGCCATAGCCGCATGGTACGACTATGAGATATGGAAAATGGATGTGAAAACTGCGTTCCTTAATGGAAACATTATGAAGAGATCTATATGACGCAGCCTGAGGGTTTCACATCTGTAGGAAATGAGCATAAAGTATGCAAACTTCATAGATCGATCTACGGTCTCAAACAAGCATCGAGAAGTTGGAACCTGAGATTTGATGAAACAATTAAAGAATTTGATTTCATCAAGAATCCCGAGGAGCCATGTGTGAATAAGAAGGTAGTTAAAAATGCTGTGACATTCCTTGTACTTTATGTTGATGACATTCTTCTCATTGGGAATGATGTAGCAATGTTGCAGTCAACTAAACTATGGTTGTCTAGTAGATTCTCGATGAAGGACATGGGTGAAGCATCCTATATTATAGGAATACAGATCTATAGAGATAGATCGAAAAGGATGCTCGGACTCATCCAAGCGACCTACATCGATACCATACTTAAGAGATTCTCTATGGAAGAGTCCAAGAGAGGACACATACCTATGTGCCACGGGGTCACTCTATCCAAGTCTATGTGTCCAAAGACTGATGAGGAGATAGAGAGTATGACACGTGTGTCATATGCCTCGGCAATAGGTAGTATTATGTATGGTATGATCTCAACTAGACCAGATGTCGCATACGCTCCGAGTGTCACGAGCCGTTACCAAGCCAACCCCGTCCAAATGCATTGGAAGGCTATGAATGATATTATTAAGTACTTACGAAGGACTAAGAATATGTTCATAGTCTATAGGGGTGGTGAACTGAAATTGGAGGGCTACACTGATTCTAGCTTCCAATGCGATGTGGATGATGCGAAGTCAACCTCTAGATTTGTTTTCATGCTCAATGGTGGTGCTGTCTCTTGGAAAATTTCCAAGCAAGACACCATCGTGGATTCAACCACAGAGGCTGAGTACATTGCGGCATTAGCTGCTGCTAAAGAGGCGGTTTGGATAAGGAATTTCGTCCAAGAGTTGGGCGTAATCCCTGAAGGAGTTGGTCTAGTCCCGGTGTACTGTGACAACACAGTGCCATTGTGCAAGCAAAGGAACCTAGGTCTCACCAAAGATCCAAACATATACTGAGGAAATACCACATAATCCGGGATATTGTGGATAGAGGTGACATAGCAGTTGAGAGAGTCGCCTCTGCAGACAACATTGCTGATCCACTTACGAAGCCCTTGCCAGGACCGTTGTTTGAAAACATCACGAAACAATGGGACTACGTCTGATGAGTAGTTGGCTTTAGGGCAAGTGGGAGATTGTTAGAGTAGGTGCCCAACTATACAACTTGTGGCGTGTGGGTTCTTGTTGACTCTATGTAAAACGATCTTTATTTATGAAATTCGTATTCTTTTATGGCATTCTTTATCTTCATTATTTTTTTTATAATGTTAACAATTGTGTTAGATAAAGACTAGAATGCACCAAAGTGTATGTTAGATGTGATAGTGGATATGATGGCTATCATGAAACACATCTAATAGTCACTGTGAATTCTAAAATTGTTCCTAGTCGATTGGGCCGCCAAAATGAGGATAATGCCGCCCGAGTTTGAGACTAGCATCTGCGAGTGAAGTACCACGTTTCATTGGTAGGGAACATTGTGATGTTCTGAGCATGCAGATGGATGGTTTTCCTGGCAAAATATCGAGCTACCCTCGTTCGGATTCTCCAAGTGGTTACCATTTGTCGAGTGGAGAGTCCGAGGTCTTGGTTGTATGGATTAGTCCTTACTACTCGAAACATCATTGAGACTCTACATGATTAGTCACCTCACTTTGACTCATTTACCGACTCCGTGAGGGTCATCAGGTGTCGAGATTGGGTGAGGTCACGAAGCATGTGGGAGTCGATGCCTTGTTGTCGAGGATTCACCGCTCGCCCTAATGCATGGATATCCTATGCTATCTCAGTACATAATAGTGTGACAAATCTCTGGCCAGAGTACTCTTGTGCTTCAGTGTAAATGAGTTTATCTGGTAGCACTCGCGATGTCGCTATTCTGATCTCCAAGAAGTATGCATGGCTATCGAATCTCTAACGACTCTCTATTTACCAATGGTCGTTGATTCGATCGGGATATATGAGTTGAAAGGACCGTACTATACGCTAACAATGACCGACTGGTTCTTGCAGGCACTATCAGTGATACCTAGGGGATCATGGGGCGATGTTGCTAGACACTTTATCATGATACGATGGGTTAGTCCGAAAATGTGGTTTCGAAGTCACAAATGTTGTGAGCCCACGGCTAGTTGTATCCCTGAACCATTGAGGGTCACACAAGTACTGGTTTCTCAATTCTCGTATGGAAATTAAGCTCAATTTGTTGAGTAGTAGTAGGAAGGATGGAAGTGCGATTTCTTAAAATTAAATAGGGTCAAAATGAAATTTTCCTAAGTTTGGGCTAGTTTGACTATCCTTAAAGCTTAGAGGGGCCTAACTGCTATTTTGGCTTAGGTGGTCCGAAAAATTGTTTTCACATCATAATGCTCAATTTTGTAAACTGTGTAGATCGGTCCGATCTGATCGTGGATCGGGATTATGATGGAGCCACAGTGATGGACTTGAAACCAATGTGCACCCTGGGCCTGGGCCCAACCCAAACCCATTAAGTTGGTTCAAGCCCATGGAAAATCTATAAATAGGGGCCCTTGGGGTATTCATTTTAGACACACCAAAAGCTCCTCAGCTTATAAATTTCTCCCTTCCTCTCCTCTCCTCCCCGCCGCCGCCGCCGCCGTCGCCGTCGGAATTTGTTCTGACCGTTACGGCGAGGAGATTCCATCCGTGAAACATTCGTCGGTTTTCTAGTGCAAACCGGAGAAGGAATTGAGATTCCGGTTGTGGAGCGGATTAGGAGGCCAAAATCGAACAACAGTTGAAGTGCCAATTTTCTCGTGAAATTGGTCGGAGCCAGGCGCCTAGACGCCAGCAAGGTACTGTTCTGAACATTCTATGAATGTTTTTATTCAATTGTAGGTGTATTGACCGTTCCCGGGCTCCCTTTTTTTAAATCTTCTGCTGCGCCCGGGGAGCGGGATCCGGATCCGCCGCTGCGCCAACACTAATCGCCACTGCCTAGACCTTCTATAAATACCTAGGCATGCTCCCTTGCACATTCATACACACACTCACCCGCTATCAGCTTACATGCACTCTCTTTTCCTCTCTATATCCTGGTCTGACTTAAGCATCGGAGGGGCTTCACCGGACACACTTACGGTGTCCTCTGACTCGTTGTTTGTAGCTTTAGGTCTCCTGGTGGCATCAATCACCCTTGATACATCATCAATCCCGATGACCCAATCTCCCGAGGTGATGGTAGCTCGTCGGCTGAGAGAATTCGATTACATCAATTGGTGCCGCCTGTGGGATACGAGAATAAAGACAAAATGCCATTAAGAAGGAGTAGACTTCAAGAAATGGGAGAAAAAGCCGCACTGAGAATCTCTCTCAGGGGCCTGGGAACCCTAATCTTACTGGGCAGTGGCGGCCACTGTAGAATAGATACTGGCCAATCGGCCTGAGTCGAACCCCCAGCCTGATCAACAAGCTGAGGAGATCATGAGGCTCCGAGAAGAGGTTGCCCGGTTGAGGGAGGAGAGAAGCTCGGGGCTCCCGCCCCTCTCAACTCGAGTAGTACCTTTCTCAGCTGAAATACTGGCCACTGAGCTCCCCCAGAACTTCAAATTCTTGAAATTAGGAGAGTATGATGGGATAGGAGATCTCGAGGAACACTTGTCACGATTTTAAAATGCTGCCCTCCTCCACCAATATGCGGACCAATCAAATATCGAGTCTTCTTGATTACCTTGGTCCGATCGGCACAACATTGGTTCAACCTCTTAACAATCGAGAGTACCAAAAGCTTCCGGTACTTCAGCCAGGCGTTCCTCCACCACTTTTCCTGTAGCAAAAAACAACCGATGACGACGTTAAACCTCTTCAACATAAAGCAGAGGGAGCAGGAGAGCCTTCGGATTACGTTCGACGTTTCAACAGGACCATCATTGAGGTGCCCTGTACTACACCAGATCTACTGATCAGGACACTCACCCAAGGTTTACAGGGGGGTGAATTCTTCAGGTCCCTGATCAAAAATCCCTCGAAGACGTTCGAAGAGCTCCTCACCAAAGCAGAGAAATATGTAAACGTGGAGGAGATACAATCAATGAGGAGAAGTGAACATAAAGCACCATCTCAGCCGAGCATAGGAAAGAACCCCGTCGAGGCCACCTAGGCAGGAACCTCCTCTGATGCTAGGACAGCTTGTAAACCTTGTTTTATGGAATGAAAGATTTTTCATATTGGCAACTCCTCGGGTGATAGCCCCACCCGAGCACATAATCCCGATCCACTCGGCTACTTAAGCCCAATTCTTATTGGCAACTCCTCGGGTGGCAGCCCCACCCGAGCACATAAGCCAAATCCTCTCGGCAACTTAAGCCAAATTCGTATTGGCAACTCCTCGGGTGGCAGCCTCACCCGAGCACATAAGCCCGATTCGCTTGGCAACTTAAGCCAATTCTTATTTGCAACTCCTCGAGTTGTAGCCCCACCCGAGAACATAGGCCCGATCCGCTCGAAAACTTAAGCTCAATTCTTATTGGCAACTCCTCGGGTGGCAGCCTCACCCGAGCACATAAGCCTGATCCGCTCGACAACTTAAGCCCAATTTTTATTGGAAACTCCTTGGGTGTCAGCCTCATCCGAGAAGCCCAATTATTATTGACAACTTCTCGGGTGGTAGCCTCACCCGAGCACATAAGCCAGATCCGCTAGGCAACTTAGGACCAATTCTTATTGGCGAATCCTTGGGGGACAGCCCCACCCAAGCACACAAGCCCGACCAGCTCGATTAAAATGAAGAGTAATCCTTGCAGGGAATGTCACATGAACGAGAATAATGATTCTCTTCTGTGCTTTAACCTTTGGCAGAACCATTAAATTATAATTGCCCGAGAACTCGTTGGTAAGTCGTCTTATTAACAGGTGTTTTAAGTTATTATTATAAGGAATAAACAGCTCGAGAATAGGAGGCATTGCAAAAGATAGAACTTTAGTGTCAAAATTTTACATAATACGTAGAAATCTAAATACAAGCGGATTGCGAGGAATCCTTGGAGGAGGGTGAGGCATCAGCTCCGAGGACGTCCTTGTTGGACATCTCTCAGTCCTGGGGCATATCTTCCAGGGCCCGAACCACGCTGAAGAACGAGACTGGATGCTCCACCTCGGAATAGCCATTATCCCTGAATTGAGCTAAACGGCCTTTGAAACCACACTCTAAGAAGACTGAAGCCTTATCCGAGCACAAATCATCGTACTCGGAGGATTTCAGGAACATATCCTTCCCGAGATTTCATGCATCCTCGGCCTTGCCCTTCAAGTGCTCAACCTTAGAGCGGAGGCCCTGATCTTTCCATCAACCCGGGCCCTCGCGTCTGCCAGCTCAACTTCCAGCACCTCTTCTCAGCCTCGAGCACCCGCTTCTCCTAATCCCTTGATTCTCGTAGCCCTTCGAGCTGGTGAAACAGCTCTTCTTGGTGTCCGAGCACCTCATTCAACGATTGGCGGGACGAGGCCGCATTCTGGTGAGCTTGGTTTAGACGATTGATTGCCTCACCTCCACAAACCATGGCCTACACGGGAATTAGAGGTTAAAATGCGAGTATAAGAATAGAATGAAGGCTCGGGCAAATAGAGGACATACTCCACAAATATGACGGTGAAGGCCCCAAACACCTCAAGATCTGGGGTACCCCACACCAGGCTGAGGTCCCTTTCAGGGATCAGATTGTAGAGGAACTCTGTAAACGGGAGGGTGAAGCCACGAACGAGGCCTCGAACGTGTTCAGGTCGGTTTGGGCCGGCCTTCGACCCAGTCTCTTTCCTCAGTCAAGGGATCCTCTTGATCGACCACCGGAGGCGCCTCGGGGCCAGGGTCTTCTTCTTATCGTATGACAAGCTTCTTTCTCCCCCGACGTAGATATCTTCCTTTTACCCTTTGCCTAAGCTCGACGAGGTGGCGCGCCCGAGGAGCCCTCTCCTTTCTCCTGCCGCCCCTGCAGGGACTTCGACATCGCCGCCTTTCCCATCTGATCAACTAAAAAGAAAGAAATGGGTTAGATGCTCACTCTGATTCAATAAAGGAAGATGCGACTAAAGAAGGACGTGGTGATAACATAAGTCCCCGACCAGCTCGAACCCTTTCCGGCTAAACCCTAAGTGGCACAGAAGGTCTTTCTTAACCATCTTGGGAGCATTAAAACATTTCGGGCTCATAATGGTCAGGAAGGTGGTCAGGTCGGGGGCTTGATGGGGAGTCGAGGGGGATAGTGTATACACGTTATCCCTCCAAGTCATATCACACCTCCAAGGGTTCTAACAGAGAAGAACCTGCTCATCCACCCTTTATGTGAGCTCGGGTTCCCACCACTAAACCCGAGGTCACCCTTGTGGAAAAGATAAAACTTTCCCAGCCCCAGCCTCTTCACTTGGAGCAACTGCATTAAGACATAGGTGGAGAGGGGAACTTTTGAAAAGCTAAGGAGGACATCCAGGGAGAGAAGAAAGCTGTAGGAGTTTGGAGCTAATTGGCTCGGGTTGACCCCGAGATATTGGCAGCGGACCGTTATGAACCTCGGGATGGGAAACCTAAGGCCCATATCTAGCTGGTTGACATAGAAGGAGTGAAATCCGGGAGGAGGACAATGGGCTCACTCCTCGGACCCAGGAATGACTACCTCGAAATCATCGGACATCCCCCCCCCCTTTTTCCCTTATCGAGGGGATATCTGATACTCTAATGGTTGACACCTTCTCCTTATACCAGGGATGTCCCGAGGAGGCCAGCAGCCTCATCGGGTAGCATCGGCTCACGGATCTTCGGACTTAATGGAACGCTATATGAAGACTCGGCTACGCTCCTCACTATGCTATTGCTAGAGGAAGACATTTTTAAAAGATGACTTACAAGCTGAAAACAGAGAATCAAGGGGACAACTCGAGAGATCAGGAAGTGAGGAGAAATTTTGGAAGAGTTTCTGTAACACCTAGAAACATTTAAATCCACAATTTGAAAGTTTTAAAAGTTGAGAGATCTATTTGATATATTCATAAATCAACTTTCACATGGTTGATTTTTCAGATTTGATGCACGGTTGCAAGAGCTATCCAGCCGGTCCACACAAGCCGATTTATTTCCTCTATTAAATAGTTCGGATTTCATCTTTAGTTGCTTTTAAAATGGAGTAGCACTTTTAGGTATTTTTAGCACTTTTGAAAGAAAACGTGTTCGACATTAGATTTCAAATTTCATATAAAAGCTTCCGAACCAATTCATTTATATTTCATTCTGAAACACTTCACTTTTCACAAGCGGTGCTCTCTGCAAAAAAAACCAAACAAAAGCTTTCAAAAATTTTCACAAGAAGTGATCGGATTGTGTTGATTCAGGCCAGATAAACTCGTTGTAATTGTTGTCGCAGACAAAGGCAAGTAAACTCTGTGTCTTGCTACACTATTGAAATCATATATTGTTTCTGCTGCATGTTTGTATGAGTTTTAAAAGGTTTGAGAACTGTTCTTGATGTTCTTCAAACGCAGAATTTAAGTTACGATGTTTTACGAAGAAGTATGTGTTTGCTGAGATTTTGATTCAGAAAAGTTAGAAATTATTTAATGATTTTCGTTCTTGATTCTTCCTGAGTTTTCTGGGATATTCTTCAAAGGAGCTCGCGAGAAGCTTGTGTGATTCATGTCAGTAGCTTACAAGCAGCATTGAAATTTTGCTTCAGTAGCTTACAAGTAGTTTCTTCATTCTTGTTTCTGGAGTTTTCCTTAGATATTTTTCGATTCCTTTGGATTAAGGAAACCTTATAAGTTTCGACATTTCAAGCTAAGTCCGAAACCTGATTTTTTTCGGAACTGTTTTATGTTGAGATCTGAATTCGTATTCCAGAGGTTTCAGAACTGTTTTATGTTGAGATCTGAATTCGTATTCCAAGTCTGAGTTGCTTCGTTTGACCATCGAAATCTGAACTGTTCATTTAAGTCATGTTGACTTTTCCAAATCTGAGTTGACCAAATAGTCCAGGTCTTATTTTCTACAGAAAGTTGGTACTCTTGCGTATTGTTTATACTCAGAGCTGATTTCATTGAAATCCCATGAATTTCCAATAGTTCCTGAACATCAAAAATGGTTTTAAAACAACGAACCATACTTGACAGAGATCTGTTTAATTTCAAGAAAATGAAAGAAAGATAGAACAGAAAGAAAAGAAAGTTTATTGAAAGTTTTAAAGAGATTTTGGCATAGATAACAGATGGTCTCCATAGGAAGGGTGATGACGCTGGCTGACGAACCAGTGTGCCCCTTAAAATTGAAAGGGGCAGCATTATGGTTAGCAAACTATAATTCCTTTCACAGAAAAGATCAGATTTATTCTACAGACCTGATATCAGATGACAGTTTGATCAAATGACCGTGACCTCTGTCCAGGTGTCTAAGCCATACTTCAATTAAATGATAAGAACATCACACAAGGTGATTTTTAATCACGACTCTGAGAAAGATTTAAGGTTCTTCCTTTTAAAAGCAAGTAAATGTTTTCAATCATGTGCAGTTATGCTTTTAGATTTGCTAGATTAACAGTTTAAATTGTTCAGCTTTTCAAGCTTTCCTCGATTTCTAGATTATCGTATTCAGTATACGTTTTGTTCATATTTGAACTACAGTACGGATAAAGTTATTGTTATGTTTGCATTGCCTGTTTTTTTATTCCAGATTTAATTACTGAGCCCTAGGCTCACTAGTTTTCTTGAGTGCAGGTGATGAGCAGTAGGGAGCTGGATGGTGTGAGCTGGAACAGATCGGAGGTGCTTATCGTGGACATCAGTTTCAGTTCTGTTTATTGTAAACAAGAGTTTCCGTTCAGTTTTCTATCTCTTCTGTTTTTGTTGTACAGAAATATAGTTATAAGCTTTCGAAACATAACAGATTACCAATTTCTTGTTTTGATGTAATCTGAAAAGAAGTTTACTTTAAACATTGTATGAATTTCCATGCAGATATATGTACAGATCTGTTTTCAAGTTCTAAGAATGAAATTTCTATTTTATCGCAATTCAGTTCAGAAATTTGTATGTTGTTTTTTTTTATCCGCGTACAAATATTTAGATTGTTCCAATTCGAACCCCAAAACCTATTAATTTAAGTTAGAAAAATGTCCAGTCCTTACAATTGGTATCAGAGCATGGTCCTTGAGATAAACACTTCATCCAGTCTGAGACAGTTCTCTCCAGCCGCTTCTACCATTCTGTGAGTTTTATTTCATGTTCTAGCTTATACTAATCTCTCATAATAGTATTATGGTGGTTTTGGGTTACCCATACAGATAATGGCAGGAAGAAGTAGACGAAGAAGAGGTACCATAGAAGAAGAGGGTGAAACTGATAGAAACAACCGCGTCCTAACTAGCATGGCCTAATTACTAGAACATTTGGTTGATCAAACCAATGCAGGAAATGGTCAACCAATAGGAAGAATAGTTGGCCGTGAAGATCCACAGGAGAGGTTTAGAAGACAACGACCTCAAGAATTTTCTGGTTCAACAGATCCGCTGATAGCAGAAAGCTGGATCAAATCGTTAGAAGTTATATTTGATTATTCGCACCTGACTGACCAGGAGAGATCTTGGTGTGTGATATAGATGCTGAGAGGAGATGCGATGATCTGGTGGGAAGGGGCCAAATTGACTGTAGATTTGGCAACGCTGTTGGGGAACCGCGGCGAATCCGGATCACGCCTCCCGGCGAGGCAGCGGAAGAACAAAAATTGCTGGGAGACGATCAATACAATAAAACAAACAAATCAATCTATGACATTCATAGGGTGTTTATCGTCGATTACCTTGCTGGCAACTCGTGCCTGGCTCCGACCAACGCGAGGAAACCGGCACTTCACGGTAGGCGGCGGTAGATAACGTCAATCAGGTCCATGATCAGATACAAGACTCCTTCGTCAGCCTGCACTAGAAGGCCTGACGAGATCGGCGCGGACGGATTCTCCTCGAAGGATTGGCCGGAACAATTTCCGGCGAACGATGGCGGCGACAGCGTGCACCGACGGCGGCGTGAGGTTGGAGAAGAAAGGGGGCGGCGGCTAGCACACTAGGGTTAGGGTTGTTATGGTTGTGTAGGGCGTGAGGTTGGAGAAGAAAGGGGGCGGCGGCTAGCACACTAGGGTTAGGGTTGTTATGATTGTGTAGTGTATTATGATTTTTGGCCGCTTGCATTGCATACCTTATGCTCGCTTCCAACAGATGTGAAACCCTCAGGCTGTGTCATATAGATCTCTTCCTTAATGTTTTCATTAAGGAACGCAGTTTTCACATCCATTTTCCATATCTCATAGTCGTACCATGCGGCTATGGCTAACAAGATTCTAATTGACTTGAACATCGCGACTGGCGAGAAGGTTTCATCATAGTCAACACCTTGCCTTTGAGTGTAACCTTTCGCGACCAGTCGTGCCTTGTAGGTCATTACCTTACCATCAGGCCCAAGTTTCCTCTTGTATACCCATTTACACCCAATAGGAACAATTCCTTAGGGAGGATTAACAAGAGTCCAAACTTGGTTAGCATGCATTGAGTCAAACTCAGACTGCATTGCTTCAAGCCATAAATTAGAATCAGTATCGGAAATTGCCTCCTTGAAAGTTCTTGGATCAGATCCAACAACTTGATCATCTAGATCATCTTCAAGGAGAAAACCATATCTCTCAGGAGCCCTAGGAACCCTTTCGGATCTCCTAGGTGCGACCATTTCTGGTACTGGATCTGGAGGTGCGGGAGACTCACCTGGTACTTCGATTGGATCTCGAACCTCTTCGAGTTCTACTATTTTGCCTTTTCTATCAAGTAGAAACTTCCTTTCCATAAATGTGGCATTCCTAGAAACAAATACTTTTGTTTCGCTGGGATAGTAAAGTAGTATCCAATGGAATTCTTTGGATACCCAATGAAGTAGCATAAGATGGATCTCGTATCCAGCTTATCTCCCACTGTCTGCTTCACGTAAGCAGGACATCCCCAAATCCTCATGTATGAGTACTTGGGTGGTTTTCCCATCCATATCTCATATGGAGTCTTATCCACTGCCTTGGTGTGGACATTGTTCAACAACATTACCGCCGTTTCGAGCGCATAGCCCCAAAACGAGGCAGGAAGCTCAGTGAAGCTCATCATAGATCGAACCATGTCAAACAAGGTCCGATTGCGACGCTCCGCTACACCATTGAGTTGTGGTGTGGCCGGATGGGTCCACTATGCGAGAATCCCATTCTCTTTCAGATAGTCTTGAAATTCAGCACTCAAGTATTCGCCACCTCGATCAGATCGAAGTGATTTAATACTTTTACCTAATTGATTTTCTACTTCAGCCTTGAATTCTTTGAACCTTTCAAAGGATTCAGACTTGTGCTTCATTAAGTACAAGTACCCATACCTAGAGTAATCGTCGGTAAAGGTGATGAAGTATGTGTGACCGTATTTAGTACCAATACTAAATGGGCCGCACACATCAGTATGGATCAAATCCAATAGGCCTTGAGCGCGCTCACCCTTGCCCTTGAAAGGTTGCTTAGTCATATTTCCCTTAAGACAAGATTCACAAGTCGGCAAGGAGTTAATGTCTGACAGATCAAACATGTCACTCCTGACTAACTTGTTCATCCTATTTAGAGAAATATGACCTAGCCTAGCGTGCCAAAGTTGTGTTGGGTTCAAGTTATCGTGTTTCCGTTTGATCGTTGTTGTATGTGCTTCGACATCACGAGTTGGAACGTCTTTTAATTTTAAGGTGTATAAATCGTTTTCGCGTTCCCCAATTCCAATTAAACATTCATTCTTGTATATATTGCAAATCGAATTAGCAAACATACAAGAATATCCATCACTATCAAGCATAGAAACAGAAATAATGTTCTTTATTAATTCAGGAACAAATAAAAAGTTTCTCAATAACAACTTAAAATTCGAAGATAGAAATAAATAAACATCTCCTATAGCTACTGCAGCAACCCTTGCTCCATTGCCCAGCCTCAAGTGGGTCTCACCCTCTCTAAGACGTCGGCTTCTTGTCATCACCTGCAAATCATTGCAGATATGAGATCCACATCCGGTATCAAGTACCCAAGAAGTCGAATTAAGAGACATATTTATTTCAATATAGAACATACAGTGGTGGCAAACATCCTCAGACTTGTTTGGTTTGGCGGCCTTTGCCTTTGGCTTCTTGGCGGACTTTTCCTCCTTTGCAGGAGCAGAACGCTTCTTGCTCTTGCGTCTGGGCCCCTTCTTCGCATAAGATCCCATAAGGAGTACGGGTTTGTCCTTTTTTATGGTCCCTTCAAACACTACAAGCATGTTAACCACCTCTTCGAGGGTGGCTTCCAGCTTGTTCATGTTGAAGTTGACCAAAAAGGGGTCGAATGCAGCGGGTAGTGAGAGGAGAAGTACATCCACCGACAGCTCGTGTGGAAGTGCAATATCAAGGCCCGATAGCTTTTCAACGAGCCCAATCATACGAACCCCATGCTCGCGGACCGAGGTCCCATCGCGCATGCGGCTTGTCATAAGCTCCTTGACAGCCGTGAACCTCTCATGTCGAGAGTTCTCCCCGTACAGTTCTTTGAGATGAAAGAGTATGGCAGAAGCATACTTTGTCTTCTCAAAGCGCCGTTGCATTTCGTTGGACATCGATGCAATCACATAGCATCGAGCTTTAACCTCGTCGTCCTGCCATTGTTTAAGCGTAATCAGCTCCTCAGGGGTTTCCTCCGGAGGGCACTTCTCTATCGTATAGAGGAGTTTCTCCGAGGCCAATACAAGATTGAGGTTGCGGAGCCAGTCTTGGTAGTTCAGACCGGTGAACCTGTTGCTATCCAGTATAGCAGCGAGCGGGTTTTTCATCGAAACCATTTTAAATGCAGTAATACTGAAAAGGAAAACAGACATACATTACTAACTATATATTAAATAATCGCTAAGACATAAAATAAGGTCGTTAAGTTTTATGAATTACCCTCCCACTATTTTAACGATTTCACCACCCTCTAATGAAATCGAGAAAACAGGTTTCTTTAGTGGGTACACGGAGCCCAATCAAGCGATCATGGACCCGAATAATATCAGCCATCCATGACCCCCAAAAGGTAGTTTCCGATTGCAACCGGTGCAACCTCCATGTATTCACCTCACGTCCAGTAAGGGTCCAATAATATGATGCCGTTTACTATCACGTGTCAAGATGACCCATCAATATTGAGTCGCGAAGGACGGTCCCCTTAACGTCCCCAATAATATGAGCCAACGTTAAAGGGAGTTCCAGCCGACTCACAATAATTGTCAATGGCGTGGACAGCTTTCCGGCATACATGACCCCCTCAATAATATGAGCTGGGCCATGTATACGGGCATCGACGTACACCCATTGTTGATGGAAGGTATGGAAATTTAAACAATTTTAAATACCCTTTAGTTTATCGAATAAACATTTATCTTGATATTAGTTTTAAATCGTATTTAAAACGAGGGATTTTATTTTTGAAAGTTTGGTCTCATGCATTTATTTTAAATCAAATTTAAAAACATGCAACATGCGGATTCAGTTAAACTATATATCACATATATAATAATATTGGGATGATCGATCGCGAGAGCTATGCGGTCCGTGGTTGCCAGCCACGGACCTGGGTTCAATCCTAGGGGTAATGCAATATGCAATGCAATCCTATTACAATGCTTTCCGGTTTTACAGATCTTCGGTCTTCAATATCTTGATCGTCATTGTCCACCGTCTTCGGATGTCCTCCCACTAAATATAGTAATTTTACATTTAAATTTACCATGACATGTAAGGGATACATTTATCAAGGGGTGGAAACGGGCCACAAACATGCCCACTTTAAATGATAATCAAAATATTAATACAACCGAATCACAAAAACCTATCGCATACACCTAACAAATTGGGCACGGCTCTTGATCATCCCAATCATGCAGATAATCTAATTAACATGCATAAATTTAAATAATCCAATTATTTATTGCAAAATCATATTTAAATCATAAAATCGCATTTTATAATAAAATCGTATTTTGTCGATAAAATCAAATTTTAATCAACAAAATCATATTTCATTATAAAATCATATTTTATAATTAAAATCACATTTTGCTAATTTTAATTGTATCATATTGGGCTTAAAACAATTCTAGGCCCAAAAACTTAAAATTTCAAAATCGATCAAAACGGGCCCGATATCGCATACCGGCCCGAAAACTTCACGGGTTGCCCGGGACAGGCCCGAACCAAAACCTAGAAGAAATCAGCCCAGCCGTCACGACATCGCCGGAACATCGCGAGTGTAACTAGGTAAACACATTTACCTAAAACACTTCTAGTACTCTGGCCAGAGATTTATACACTATTAGGATATCCACGCATGTCTGCGAGCGGTGAATCCTCGACAACGATGCATCGACTCCTACATGCATCGGGGTCTCACCTAATCCCGACGCCTTATGACCCCAAGTGAGTCGGCAAACGGGTCAAAGTGAGACGCCTATCATGTAGAGTCTCAATGACGTTTCGAGTCGTGAGGACTAATCAGTACAACCAAGATCTCGGACTTATCCACTCGACAAATGGTAATCACTTGGAAAGTCCGAACGAGGGTAGTTTGATAGATCACCAGGTCACTATCTATCTGCATGCTCAGAACATCACAATGTTCCCTACCAATGAAACATGGTACTTCGCATCGCAGATACTAGTCTCGAACTCGGGCTGCCTTATCCTCATTTTGACGGCCCAATCGACTAGGAACATGTTCAGAATACACAGTGACTATTAGATCTGTTTCATGATAACCGTCATACCCACTATCACATCTAACATACACTTTAGTGAATTCTAGGTCTTTACTCAACGCAATTTTTAATCATCATACAACACAATGAAAGTAAAGAATGCCATATAAATAAATGCGAATATCATATATAAAGATTGTTTCATACAAGAGTCTATAAACCCACACGCCACAAGTTGGCTAGTTGGACATCTACTCTAACAAACGCTCACATGGGAAGAGTTCAAGCGGGAGTTTTATGATCAGTACTTCACAGTGGATGTGAGGGAGGAACTGCAGAATGAGTTTTAAACCCGGAAGCAAGAAGGAATGCCAATGCGGGATTATATCCGCAAATTTGAGAGAGGATGCTACTTTGTTCCTCTGATAGGAACAAATGCGGAAGTAAAGTTTCAAAATTTTATCAATGAGTTGAAGCCGATGATAAAACACGATGTTAGGCTTGCATAACCAACTGACTATAGAGCAGCTGTGAATAAAGCTCTACGTGCTGAGCAGGATTGGAAGGTGATTGAGGATGATCGACAACTGAAACGTCAATCCTTCCAGAATAAGGACCATAGACAGTTCAAGAAGCCAAACAACAATCAGCAAGGGTCTCAAGGAAAAGGACCCATAGTAGCTCAACCTATCACCTCAGTTCCTAAAGTTGGTAACAGGCCAGTGTGTCCAACCTGTAAGAGGAATCATTCGGGCCAATGTCGTTTTGGCCAGGAAGTGTGTTATAAGTGTGGAAAGCCAGGTCACATAGCTAGGATTTGCCCGCAAAATTAACAACTCATCACTACTAGGGCTTATGTGAGGACATCAGATCAGGCTCAACCAGATTCGACGGTTGTTACAAGTAAATGTTTTGTTGCCAGTACGCCTACTTTAGCTTTGTTAGATTCTAGTGCAACACATTCTTTTATATCAGTAAATTTTGCTAAGAATTTACCATTTCAAACAGAAGTATTAGAGGTAGGATATTGTGTTAACATTCCCTCAGGAGATAGTTTACTTACCAATAATATTCTTCACAACATAGAACTTGAGCTACAAGGGAATAATGTTTATGCAGATCTGATAGTATTACCTATGATAGAGTTCGATTTAATATTGGGAATGGATTGGTTGACTAAGTATGGAACAATTATAGATTTTAAGCAAATAACTGTTGAGGTTCAACCCCCCAGCGAGAGCTCATTCTTATTTCAAGCTGGCAGATTTGATAGAACCCCAAAGCTGATATAGCTCTGAAGTCCCAGAAATATTTACCAGAAGGGATATCAAGGATTTCTAGTTAGTGCTATTTCAGTAGTGGAAGATAATAAAAGTAATTTGGAAGACGTCGATGTAGTGAATGAATTTTCTGACATATTTCCAGAAGTCATCCGGTTTGCCTCCAGATCGGGAGTTAGAATTCACTATTGATTTAGTACCCGAAACTGCTCCAGTTTCTAAGCCGCCTTACAGACTTTCCCCTAAGGAGATGAAAGAATTGAAAGACCAAATCCAAGATTTATTGGATAAAGATTTCATCCGACCCAGTACTTCACCGTGGGGAGCTCCAGTTTTATTTGTTAAGAAGAAGGACGGGAGTATGCGTTTGTGTATAGACTATAGGGAGTTGAACAAATTAACTATTAAGAATAAATATCCTCTTCCTAGGATAGATGATTTATTTGACCAACTCCAACGAGATGCTATATTTTCGAAGATCGACCTCAGATCTAGTTATCACCAGCTTAGAGTAAAAGATACAGATGTATATAAAACAGATTGTAGAACACGTTATGGCCATTACGAATTCTTAGTGACGCCGTTTGGGTTAACTAATGTGCCTTCTGTGTTTATGAATTTAATGAATAGAGGATTCCAACCTTTCCTAGATGAATTTGTGATTGTTTTTATAGATGATATTCTCATTTACTCTAAGATCAGAGAAGAGCACACTGACCAGCTCAGAGTGATACTTCAGATTTTGAGGACTAAGCAATTATTTGCTAAGTTTAGTAAATGTGAATTATGGATTGAAAATATTGTGTTTCTTGGGCATATCATTTATAAGAATGGAGTAGAAGTAGATCCCTCCAAAGTAGAAGCTGTTCGAGAATGACCTGTACCTAAGAGCGTAGCAGAGGTTCGAAGTTTCTTAGGTCTCACAGGATGTTATCGACATTTTATAGAGGGATTTTCTAAAATAGCCGTTCCTTTAACGTCATTAACCAAGAAGGATGTTAAGTACGATTGGACCCCAAAATTCCAATCCAGCTTTGAAAGGTTAAAGCAGGCATTGATAGAAGCACCTGCTTTAACGTTGCCAGCAGGAAAAGGGAATTTCACGATTTACAGGGATGCATCAAAGATAGGATTGGGAGCTGTTTTGATGCAAGATAAAAGAGTGATTTCTTATGCTTCTAGACAGCTGAATATTAACAAAAAGAATTATCCTACGCATGACCTTGAATTAACAGCAGTGGTTTTCGCATTAAAGATTTGGAGACATTACCTTTATGGGGAAAAATGCGAAATTTTTACAGACCACAAAAGCCTAAATATTTCTTTACCCAAGGAGCTTAACATGAGACAAAGAAGATGGCTTGAATTGGTTAAATATTACGATTGTGTGATTAACTATCACCCTGGTAAAGCTAACGTAGTAGCTGATGTACTAAGCATAGGAGCAGTGGGATTAGCTCCGCTTCAGTTCAAACACCATTAGCTATAGAAATTGACAGATTTGAATTGGAAGGAGTTACACAAACTGTGAGGATTGAGAAATTCGAATAGTGATTAATCAATTTTGGCTTAGGATTAGTCACGAGATTTTAGGGAATTCGAATTTCAGATTTTGAGGAATTGTAGTGAAGTTGGTTAGTGAAGTTCAGACTTCGGGAATTGAAGTTCAGCAGTTTCTTTTGCTAGCGGGAAATGATCCCAGTAGCGTTTCAGCAGTAAGGTTTGCGGGCAATTGAGCTGTTAGTATTTCAGTAGTAGCGTGATCAGTTGTGATATTACGTGAGGAAATCAGCAGTGAGTTGCATGAGCATTCAGTCGTCGCGTCTTGGTAGGAACAGTAGCATTCCGACGTGGATTTCAGACGTTGGTATTTCAGCAGTTAGCGTTAATGTGCGTGCGAGCAGCTGTCAAGTGTTGGTCAACAGTTGAGTTGACTACTGATGTTCTAGTGCTAATCAGCCATTGCATTTGCGAGGGACCAGCTGTTGGTTTGAGTGACCAGCTGTTTTTAGTAAGGCGACGTCGTTTTACCTTTGTTAGCGGGAACCTTGATACGTCGTCGTTTTGATCTTATTTAAGATTCAGCTGTTGGTCGTTTCGCGAGAGAATTGTCCCCAACTGTTGGAGCGGTGCGACGTAGTTTTGATTAGTTGGTACGGTGTTATTTTGATGTTGCGTTGTGTATGCAACGCCTGATGGTTGCTGCTGATTTCGTTGAGAGGAAAAGCTGGTTTCTGTCGTAAGATTTCTACTGTAGCGTTATCTGGCGTCTGTTTGATTTGAGCAGCAGCTGTTGTATGGAGATTTATATATATGCATAAGTGTTGATCGGCACTTAGATTATTTTCCACCCGATATTTCTTATCTCCATCTTCAAAACCCTCTGTTAGGATAAAATTTATTAGTTTTGGTGATAACAAAAATAAGACAAGTTGCTATTGGACAATCAGTTGTCGCATTTAACAGGAGTATATTTATCTATCAACATGAGCTAATTCAGCAGTTGGGGTATTCGAGAGAAATCAGCAGATGGTATGCGATCAGCAGATGAACTGTTTAAGTTATTCAGCAGATACATTCCTTGCGAGCAATCAGCAGATACATATAAGTGTTAGCATACTTTTGGTAAGGATTGCTAAACGACAGCGTTCAAGTAAGTTGGAACGACGTCGTTGGAGTGCACAGTTATTTATCAGCAGTTGAAAAGCATTCTTGAAGAGATCAGTAGTTGCTTAGAATATGTCGTTGGAGGATTGCAAAACGACTGCGTTTAGATAAGTTGGAACGGCGGCGTTTTGAGCTTACCGCTAGAATTTCAGTCGATGGAGTTTGCGTTTAATCAATCGCTATTATTGCAGCAGATGGCTACAGTGAACTTCTACCAGCAGATGATGTTGTCCAGCAGTTGCATTACAAAGATTGCAAAACGGTGTCGCTTTAATAAGTTGACACGACATCGTTTTATCGCTAAAGGAATCAGTCTATGAAAAACACCAATGTATATCAGCAGGTGAATTCTTTCAAGTGTTATTCCAGTCGAAGTATCTTTGACAACGTTGATGGAGTTAGTGCTGGTTATCAAAGTCATTTCAGGCGCAAGCTTAAATTGATTCAAATACGATCGTTTACTCAAATGGAAAAGATTCGTAGGATCGAACAGTTGCCTGGAATTAAGGAGACAAGTTAGGTACTATTTTGGGTAAATAGTACAATGTACAGAGGCCGTTTCTCCATGCTTGCACAAATATGGAAAGAAGACAAATTGGCTCTGTCAGTGAGCAATTTACCTTGTAGTGGAGCAGGAATTACGGTGTACGAGTTTGGCAGCAATTCAAACAGGATTCATTTCCTTGGAGAATTAAATGACCGTTGCAATCGGAGCCTATATATATCAGCAGCAGTGTTGAAGAAAACATACTTCCCTATCTATCTATTGTTGTCACGCTGCCAAAATCAATACAGAGCTTACTCTTCGTTGAAATACTCAAAAAGCTCAAAGACTCGAAGAACCTATCGTTTGATCTTCATTGAAATACCTTCGAGTCAATCTTCTGGTTATTCATTGTTGAAACCAGAAGATATTTACAGTCTCTAAATACGTGTTCGTGAACTGGTGCTGAAAGTGATGAGGGCACTGCCAAAGGAATGGGATGTAAAGACTATGGCAATGCGAGAGTCCAAGGATCTAAAACAAAATGGAGCTTCATGATCTGTTTGCCAACCTCAAAGCATATGAGTTCGAACTGGAAAACAAGATCAGAAGCTGGTCCATCAACCTCCCAGCCGACTAAAGCTCTTGCTGCTACAACTGCTGAACCATGCTCTCCAAGCACAAGCAAATCAACAGATCAACTTTCAGACGATGTCATGTCCCTCTTCGTTAAGAAGTTTGGGAAATACCTGAGAAGATCCTTCAACCCTTCTACTTCTTTCAATAATTATAATAAATCTGATAAAATATCTTCTGAGTTGAAATGCTATAACTGTGATCGTGCAGGTCATTTCGCTGCTGATTGCAACAGACCCAAGAGAGACGATAGAAACAAGCGAGATGATAGAAGAGCTGACGATCGTTACAGGAAAGAAGAGCGATACAGACGTGATGAGGAAGATAATGAAAGAACTGTTGATAGGTCCAAGGACAAATCCAAGGACAAATTCAAAGAAATATCGAACGACAGAAGGATGAAGACCAGCAACAACAAAAGATTCAGTCGCAAGCATGACCGCAAGGTGTTGGTGGCTGAGGAAAGCACCAAAAGCTGGGTGGATAGTGACTCAGACTCATCCAACAGCAGCTGATCTTCAAGTGATAGTGAACAGGAGGAGGTTCACTGCTTCATGGCTGACCAAACAGACGATGATGAGGTATTTGATTTTTCGAATGTTGAATTTACATGTGATGACCTTGTCATAGCACTAAATGATATGGTCAAAGAGTACAGGAACCTTTTTCACTCATTCGAGGAAGCTAAAGCTGAAAACATGAGTCTAAAGAGTAGTTCGATTGAATCAAATTCCGATGAGTTTGAGGATATTGACATTTTAAAGACTGAGTTGAGTAAGCTACAAGCTGAGAATGAGATGCTGAAAGATGAGACCAGTGAGCTCAAAGCTGAAATTGAAGCATTGAATCAATTGGTGAGCTCCTGGAATCATTCTTCTCGAGTTCTTCACAAACTGAACGAGTATCAAAAACTAGCCAGTGATAAGACTGGTGTGGGATTCAATAGCAGTGAGTTCAGTGAAGGAGAGACAAGTACTCAATCACGATCAGCCTATGACAAGTTCAATAAAATGAGCTTTGTCAAAGCTGACATGATATATAACTGCCTTGAGTCTGTGAAATATGATAATCAGAACTCTCCAAAGCTGAGCGAAAATGGAAAATCTGGTATCGGCTTTTCAAAACCTGAGAGTTTCAAGCCTAACTTTCTAAAGAACAGACTGGACAAAGACAAAGCGAAAGCTGGTCAAAAACCGTTTGTTTCTAACCAGTCGTGGCGTAACTCGAATAAGGTTAAATCGGGTTGGAAAAAGTTTCAGCAGAGGAGAGATCAACATGATCAAACATGATAGAACTGGCTTAGGTTTTAGTAATAGCGAAAGCAGTGAAGGAGAGACAAGTACTCAATCACAGCCAGCATATGACAAGTTCAACAAAATGAGCTTTGTCAAAGCCAACGTGATATATGACTGTTATGAGTCGGTAACATTTGATGACCAGAACTCTCCGAAGTTGAACGATAATGGAAAAGCTGGTATCGTCTTTTCAAAACCTGAGAATTCCAAGCCCAACTGGATAAAGAACAAGCTGGACAAGGATAAAGCGAAAGCTGGTTCCAAGTCTTTTGTTCCCAACCAGCAGAGGCGTAATTCAAGAAAGCAAAATCTGGTTGGACAAAGAATCAGCCGAGGAGAGATCTAAATGGTCAGAAGATGAAATCAAAACTCAATAGATCTCACAGTAATTATGCACAAACCTTTGTGGACCCGCATACTGGGAAAACTGTAAAAGTAATTCAAGTATGGATCCCGAAAGGGGTAATCCGATCTGGACCCAAGTAAAATTGGGTACCAAAAGATGGTTTCCATGATTGCAGGATAACAGGTACGAACCACCTGATGTATCAAAATTGTGGTATCTGGATAGCGGATGTGCAAGACATATGACAGGAAATAGAAAGTTACTAACAGAAGTGATTCCTCACAAAGGAGCTAAAATTGTGTTTGGCGACAACGCGTATGGTAACACTGTGGGTAAGGGTAAGCTTATCCACGGTAACATTTCAATTGCTGATGTTCTTGTTGTTGATAATCTTAAATATAATCTGATTAGTATTAGTCAACTATGTGACAAAGGTTACATAGTCAAGTTTCAACAACACACATGCACGGTTCAGAGTCCTAGTGGTCTGGCTGTGTTGGTAGGAAAACATTCGGGGAATACCTACATTATCAACTGGTCAGATCAGCAGGAAACTGAACAATTGTGCCTCGCAGCTGGCTCTTCCAAGAGTTGGTTGTGGCACCAGAGAATGAATCATTTGCATTTCAAAACAATTGCTAAGTTGAGTCAACATGATTTGGTTTCTGGTATGCCAAAAATCAGTTTTGAAAAGGACAAGATTTGTGCAGCTTGTCAGCTGGGAAAACAAATAAAATCCACTTTCAAAAACAAAGGCGGTAAACGTTCTTCCCGTTGCCTTGAGCTTTTGCACATGGATCTCTTTGATCCTATTTCAGTCACGAGCTTAGGGGGAATGTCATACACCCTTGCAGTTGTTGATGATTTTTCAAAATATACTTGGGTGTTATTTTTAAAAGCAAAATCTGGCATCGCCGACCAGCTGATAAAACTTTTAAAACATTTGCAAAATGACAAGTTTTGTTCAGTCAACCGGATAAGAAGTGATCGCGGTACTGAATTTCTAAATTTTAAATTAACTTCTTATCTGGAGGACTTGGGAATAAATCATGAGCTATCAGCAGCAAGAACTCCTCAGCAAAACGGGTTAGCTGAAAGGAGAAACCGCACTCTTAAAGAGGCTGCTAGAGCTATGATTGCATATTCCGGCATTTCTCAAAAATTCTGGGCAGAAGCAGTTAACACAGCGTGTTATACTCAAAACAGATCAATGATTAATAGGATGCACGATAAAACCCCCTATGAGATCTGGAATAGCAAGAAACCTGACATTTAATATTTCAGGGTATTTAGATGCAAGTGCTTCATTCACAATAATGGCAAGAAGCATCTAACAGCTTTTGAACCAAAATTTGATGCAGGTATCTTTTTAGGATATTCAGCAGTAAGCAAAGCATACAGAGTGTTCAACAGCAGAAGCTTAACGGTTGAAGAATCAGCACACGTCGTGTTTGATGAAACCAGCTTCAAGTCAAATTCAGCTGCAAGCTTACACGATTTGTGTTCACGTCTGGAATCAACAAGTCTTGAAGAATCAGACGATGACGTGGAACAAAGAGAATCAGCTGAGGGGGAACAACCAGCAGTGGTCACAATGCACAACAACGTTCAACAGATCCAGCAGGTAATCCAGTTGTTATTGATTTAACTACATGGATCAGCCGCAGGATCGAACTACAAGTGCACCAACTGCTGAAAGAGAAGCGTCAAAGTGTCAAGACCATATGACTTCAGACGACGCTCAACTAACGACTGAACAACCAGCAGCAAGAAATTATCAATTGGTATCTCCTGCTGATCAATCAGTCGCAAGAGATATTCAACAAGCATCAAGGCTAC
>KQ999907.1:0-15659 GCA_001598015.1 Dorcoceras hygrometricum | reverse complement strand
AAGAGTTGTCCAGCCGGTCCAGACAAGCCGATTTATTTTCTCTTTTAAAATGGTTCGGTTTGCATCTCTTGTTGTTAAAAATAAGAGTAGCACTTTTTAAGTATTTATAGCACTTTTGAAAGAAAACGTGTTCGATTATTAGACTTAAGATTTCATATAAAAGCTGTCGAAGCACTGCATACACATTTCATTCTCAAATATTTCACTTTTCACAAGCGGTGCTCTCTGCAAGAAAACCGAACAAAGTTTTCAAAATTTTTTAAAGGAAGTGATCGGATTGTGTGTTGATTCAGGCCAGATAAACTCGCTGTAATTGTTGTCACAGATTAAGGCAAATAAAATATGTTTATTGCTACACTCTTGAAAGCATATATTGTTTATGTTGCATGTTTGTATGCATTTTCAAAGGTTTGAAAACTGTTTTTGATGTTCTTCAGACGCAAAAAGAAGATATAATGTCTTATGTAAAGAAAGTATGTGTTTGCTGAGATTTTGATTCAGAAAAGTTTTTAGAAAATGTTTGATGATGTTTGTTCCTGTTTCTTCCTGAGGTTTCTTGGATATTCTTTTAAGCAACTCACAAACAACTTACGTGATTCTTACCAGTAGCTTACAAGCAGCTTTGGCATTTTGCCTCAGTAGCTTACAAGTAACTTCGTCATTCTTGTTTCTGGAGTTTTCCTTAGATATTTTCGATTTCTTCAGATTAAAGAAACCTTCTCAGCTTTGATATTTCAAGATAAGTTCAAAATCTGATTCTTTTCTCGGAACTGTTCATGGTTCGTGATATGTTTCTTTCCCAGAACTGATGTTGAGTTCACAATCTGTTCTTTCTTTTGGAACTGTTTTATGTGAGATATGATTTCAAAATCCAAATCTGAGTTGACTTCGTTTGACCATCGAAATCTGAACTGTTCTTTTAAGTAATGTTGACTATTCCAAATCAGAGTTGGCCAAACAGTCCAGATCTTATTTTCTAACGAAAGTTGGTACTCTTGCGTATTGTTCATACTCAGAGCTGATTTCAGTTTTCTTCTTCGATTGAAATCCCATGAATATCCAATAGTTCCTGAAAATCAAAAAGGGTTTTAAAACAACGAACCATACTTGACAGAGACCTGTTTCAGATTAAGAAATGAAAGAAAAGCAAGTTTCAGAAAAGAAAGAAAAGATAGTACATAAAGAAAAGAAATTTTTACAGAATGTTAAGAGATTTTGGCAGATACAACAGATGGTCACAAAGGAAAGGGAGAGGACGTTGGCTGACGAACCAATGCGCCGGTTTAAAATTGGAAGGGACCATGTTGTGGTTGACGAACTGCATACCCTTCACAGTGATAGATGGGACTTGTTCCCTATTCCTGATATCAGATGACAGTTTGATCAAATGACATTGAACTATGTACTGCTGACTAAGCCATATTTCGATTAAATGATAATAACAGAGCACAAGGTGATTTACAATAACGACGCTGAGAAAATACTTAAGATCTTTCCTTTTAAAAGCAAGTAAATGTTTTCAATCATGTGCGGTTATGCTTTCAGATTCTCCAGATTAACAATTTATATTTTTCAGCATTTCAAGCTTCCCCAGTTTACAAATTTCCAGATTATCGTATTCGGTATACGTTTTGTTCAGATTTGAACTACAGTACAGATAAAGTTATTGATATGCTTGCATTGCCTGTAATTGTTATTCCAAAATTACTTTGCTGAGCCCCTAGGCTCACTAGTTTTTTTGAGTGCAGGTGATGAACAGTAGGGAGCTGGATGGTGTGAGCTGGAACAGATCAGAGGTGTTTATCATGGACATCAGTTTTAGTTCTCAGTTCTGTTTATTGTAAACAAGAGCTTCCGCTCAGTTTTCAGTCGCTTCTGTTTTTGTTGTACAGAAATATAGTTATAAACTTTTGAAACATAACTGCAAAGGGCTGACTTTTTCTAAACTTAATTTAATAAGTTTTGGGGTTCGAATTGAAAGAATGTAAAAGTTCGTACGCGATTCGAAATATACAACATAAATTTCTGTACTTAATTGCAAAAATAGAACTTTCATTCTTAGAATTGGAAATAGATCTGTATATATGTCTGCGCGGAAATTCATATAACGTTCAAAGGAAAAAATTTGTTCATATTTCATCAAAACAAGAAATCTAAAAATTTGTTATGTTTCAAAATGAAGCTATATTTCTGTACAACAAAATAGATAAGACTGAGAACTGAACGGATACTATTGAAATAAACAGAACTGAACACAGAACTAAAACTGATGTCCACGATAAACACCCCCGATCTGTTCCAGTTCACACCATCCAGCTCCCTACTGTTCATCATCTGCACTCAAGAAAACTAGTGAGCCTAGGGGCTCAACAAGTAAATCTGGAATAACAACTACAGGAAATGCAAGCATATCAATATCTTTCTCTGTACTGTAATTAATATGAACAAAATGTATACTGAATACGATAATTTGAAAATCTGTAAACTGAGGAAAGCTTTGAAAAGCTGAACAATATAAACTGTTAATCTGGAGAATCTGAAAGCATAACTGCACATGATTCTAAACATTCTTTTCTTTTAAAAAGGAAAGATCTTAAATATTCTCAGAGTCGTGATTAAAATCACCATGTGGTCTGTTCTTTCTTTTAATTTAAGCTTAGACACGACACCTGCACAGTGGTCACGGTCGTTTGATCAAACTGCCATCTGATATCAGGTCTGGGGAATAAATCACATCTATTTTGTGAAAGGGATTATATTTTCTAACCATAATCCTTGTGAGACCCGAAAGTTTAGAAAGATTAATTGTGAGGATTGAGAATTTAGATTAGTGATTAATTGGTTGGATTTGGGATTAATCACGTGTTTTGTGAGGATTTTTGAGAAAGAAAGAAAGTCCTATTGAAATTTTAATTGCATG
This sequence comes from Dorcoceras hygrometricum, assembly GCA_001598015.1. Taxonomy (NCBI): domain Eukaryota; kingdom Viridiplantae; phylum Streptophyta; class Magnoliopsida; order Lamiales; family Gesneriaceae; genus Dorcoceras; species Dorcoceras hygrometricum. The sequence continues at coordinate 12,739 of KQ999907.1, read as the reverse complement.
GTTTGGTTCGGAAATGAGAAATTATCGATTTTTGGTGAAGTCAACGCTGGTCGAAGTTACTGTAGCTCCTGCTGGTGGATTTCAGCAGAGGTGATGTGTTTTGTGAGGATTTTTAAGAAAGAAAGATAGTCCTGTTGAAATTTTAATTGCAGCGTTTGGTTCGGAAATGAGAAATTATCGATTTGTGGTGAAGTCAACGCTGGTCAAAGTTACTGTAGCTCCTGCTGGTGGATTTTGAATCAGCAGAGGTGACGTCAGCGTGACGTAATTCCTTGCTGCTGGTAGTTTGCGTTGCGATGGTTACTGCTGATCAGCAGGCGCGCTTGTGCAAAAGCGTTGAGAAGTGACGTCGTTTGATTTTAGTGTTGCTGCTGGTTTTGGATCAGCAGATGCGTGTATGTAGAATGACCAGCTGCTGGTTTTGGAATTTGGTCGTAGACGTGAAGCGACGTCGTTTCACTAAGATTGAAACGCTGCGTTTAGGAGATTTCAGTTGGAACCAGCAGCGAGAGATTGTTGTGAGATATGCGTTCCTGCTGGTGAACCAGCAGGCGATAGCTGTGCTGACGTTTTTGATACGATGTCGTTTGAATTAGTTGATGCGTCGTCGTTTTGAGTGGTTTTGCGTGACCAGCAGATGGTTTGTTTCGAGATGAAGAGCTGTTGTCTGCTGGTGTTTGCTACGGCGTCGTTTTGATAAGTTGGAACGGTGTCGTTTTGGAATGTTTTCTTGCGAACGCGTATTTGATTTGCTTCTGCTGATTTTGGTTTCGAAGAGGAAGAGATGGTGCCTGCTGATCGTTTCCTGCTGGTCCTGTTGTCTGCTGATTAGCAGCTGCTGATTTGGGGAGGTATTTATAGAAGTGTTGATCGACACTTAGAATTATTTTGAGCCAGATATTTCTTATCTCTTCTTCTCCAAACCCTCGTCGAGCTACTGTTCACCGTGAATTTCCACCGCCGTTTCCCGTTGCATCCAGCCTCTGTTTTTGGAGATCTTAGTGGCGCTGGATTCCCCTTGCTTAGCTCTTTCGTTTGCTACCCTTTTGAGACGATTGAATTGCGCTGGAAGTGGAAACGCGAAGCTGCTGGACTTCGAAGCTTTTGAGAAAAGTCTGTGCGTGCGTTCTTCTGATAGCGTGAGCTTTTGGGTGAGCATTTCTGTTAGAATTGAGCTATGTTCTTGTAGCTAATGCCTGCATAGAAGTGTAGGAATTGAATTAGACTTCTGGCCGTAGGATTAGCGTATTTATGAGGAGATTGAGCTAAGATATTAGCTATGTTGTAACAGATTTCAGCTTCCAGGAAGTTTCCTGCTGCGTGATTTGAGCCAGGAGTAATCTGTTAGGTAAATTGAAGAGGAAAGGTACGATTTGAGTAGCCCTTAGCAGCTTGAGCGTGAACATGTCTATGTTTCGATGTTGTGAACTGCTGTTATGTGGCTTACGTGAATTTACATGCTAGAATTGATTGAGTTATGTTTTGCTTCACGTATTGTAAATTGTATGCATCTAGCATGGATATTGAATGGTATTCATGCATACATCTTGAGCCTGATGTACAGATTTGATTTGATACCTGATTGGGTGCCACGTTGTGACTGGCCGACGGTTGAGTCGTGCCCGAAAAGTCCAACGCTATCGTCGGAGCGGTGACTACCGGATACGAGTGTCTACCGCCGAGCTGTGATGGGCTGACGGGCCCCGATGATCACGGACCGATGATTTCCCGGTTGGTAGACCGTGGTATAGAGGCGACTTGATATGATTGTCGGTTGATGCACTGGCCTAGCTGACCGAATTCCTTGACAGCCTCATGCATTCATAGCATTGATTTAAGCATGTTGCATGTTTATCTGCTTTGATAGCTCTTCGTACTGAGGCTTGACCTCGTACTTCTTTTCTTGCTTTTGTTGTTTGGGTATGCGTTACCCATTTGCAGGAGTTTCAGGTAACCTAGCTGGGCAGAGTGGAAGTTCAGCTGGTCGATCCCCGCGTCCTTGAGTCCCAGTCTATTTATGATATGTATTGAACCGGGGGATGCCCCGTGTTATCGTGTATTTTGGGGATCTGTATTTTGAATGGATTTTATGTGGTTACTTGTTGTATGAGTTTGAGTTAACTCATATTTTGAGTATTGGATATTTTGAATGAATGATTTCGAAGTTCAGGCCCATTGTATTTCAAAAATTTTTAAGCCCTGATTTTTAGCTTCCGTGTTTATGCGCTTATTATGTGTTAATTGTTAGTAATTAGCACGGGGCCTGACAAATGGTCGTTGATCTGATCGGGATATATGGATTGAAAGGACCGTACTGTACGCTAACCACGACCAACTGGTTCTTGCAGGCACTATCAGTGATACCTAGGATATCATGGGGCGATGTTGCTAGACACTCTTACATGATCCGTTGGACAAGTCCGGAATTGTGATTCCGGAGCCACAATGGTTGTGGGCCCACGGCTGGCTGTATCCCTGAACCATTGAGGGTCACACAAGTACTGGATTCGAGAATCCCGCACGGATACTGAGCTCAATGTGTTGAGCATGAGAATAGAATTTTGGGGAGTGCGACTTCCTAAAAGTCAACAGGGGTCAAATCGTGATTCCCGACGTTGAGGGGCAAAACGGTCATTTTGCACTAGGGTTCTGAAAAATGGTTTTTCAGATCATAGTATTCAGTTTTGGAAACTGAGTCGATCGGTCCGATCTGATCGGCGATCGGAGCTATGATGAAGTCTCGGAGATGAGGATGAACTGAATGTTCATCCGTTGGACCCGGGCCCGTTGGGCCGGATCCAAATCCATCACTAAGTCTATTTAAAATAGACTTAGGCTTTAATCATAATACACTTGATGCTTAACTCCTAAACCCTAACCCTAAGCTTGGCCGCCGCCCCTTCCCTCCTCTCATAAGCCGCCGCCGCCGCCGTCGTCGCCTTGTGTCGCCGGAAAATTGTTCCGGACAACTTGACGAGGAGAATCCGTCCGTGCAGATCTCGTCAGGCCTTCTAGTGCAGGCTGACGAAGGAGTCTCGTATCCGGTCGTGGACCTGATTGACGTTATCTACCGCCGCCTACCGTGAAGTGCCGGTTTTCTCGAGAAACTGGTCGGAGCCAGGCACGAGTTGCCAGCAAGGTAGTCATCTAAACGCCCTATGAATGTCATAGCCTGTAGTTTATTGAAATCGTATTGATCGTCTCCCGGAAAATTTTTGTTCTCCGCTGCCTCGCCGGGAGGCATGATCCGGATCCACTGCGGTTCCCAACAATTCCAAGTTCTATAGTGTCAGATAGAGATCCCAGATTTACTTCTATGTTTTGGAAGAGCTTACATAAAGCCATGAGAACTAAGTTAACCTTTTGTACAGCTTTCCATCCATAGACTGATGGACAATAGGAAAGAGTGATTCAAACACTAGAGGATTTTCTACGTGCGTGTACTCTAGACTTTGCAGAAAGCTGGGATTCTAAATTTCCCTTAGTTGAGTTCACATACAACAATAGTTACCATGCTTCAATAGAAATGGCTCCTTACGAATCATTTTATGGCAGAAAATGTAGATCACCAATACATTCGGATGATGTAGGTGAAAGATCAGAGATAGGACCCGACATTATAGAACAGCCTTCAGAAGCTATCAAAAGAATACGTGATCGAATGAAAACGGCACAGAGTAGACAAAAGAGATATTCTGATAGCCATCACCGAGAGCTGAGTTTTGAAGTAGGAGATCATGTGTTTCTGAAAGTAGCACCTATGAAGGGTGTAATGAGATTTGGACGAAAAGGCAAGCTGAGTCCCAGATTTTTTGGACCATTTGAGATTCTGGAAAGAATCGGGACTTAAGCTTATTGTATAGCTTTACCCCCTCAGTTGTCAGCAGTGCACAATATATTCCATATATTAGCTCTCAGGAAATACATTTCGAATTCTTCGCGTGTATTAAGATATGAACCTATCCAGCTTGCACCAGATTTGACTTACGAAGACGCTTCAGTGAAGATTCTTTTGAAAGAGAATCGTAAGTTGAGAAATAGAAGTATCCCTATGATTAAGGTTCAATGGGCAAATCTCTAAGAAAGAGAAGCAACCTGGGAAGCCAAAGCTAACATGCGAAATAGCTATCCAGATTTGTTTAAGTAAGTAAATTTCGAGGACGCAATTTCTTTAAGGAGGATAGAATTGTAACGCCCAGAAACATTAAATCCACAATTAGAAAGTTTTAAGACTTGACAGATCTATTTAAAATAATATCGTAAATCAACTTTCACATGGTTGATTTTTCATATTTGAGGCACGTTTGCAAGAGCTGTCCAGCCGGTCCACACAAGCCGATTTATTTCCTCTTTAAAATAGTTCGGATTTCATCTTTTGTTGCTTTTAAAATGGAGTAGCACTTTTAAGTATTTTTAGCACTTTTGAAAGAAAACGTGGTCGACATTAGATTTCAGATTTCATATAAAAGATGATGAACCAATTCATTTATAGTTATTCTCAATACTTCACTTTTCACAAGCGGTGCTCTCTGCAAAAAACCGAACAAAAGCTTTCAAACTTTTCACAAGAAGTGATCGGATTGTGTTGAATCAGGCCAGATAAACTCGTTGTAATTGTTGTTGCAGACAAAGGCAAGTAAACTCTGTTTCTTGCTACACTCTTGAAAGCATATATTGTTTCTGCTGCATGTTTTTATGAGTTTTAAAAGGTTTGAAAACTGTTCTTGATGTTCTTCAAACGCATAATTTATGTTACGATGTTTTACGAAGAAAGTATGTGTTTGCTGAGATTTTGATTCAGAAAAGCTGTTAGAAATTGTTTAATAATGTTTGTTATTCATTCTTCCCTGAGTTTTCTGGGATATTCTTCAAAGCAGCTCGCGAGAAGCTTGCGTGATTCATGTCAGTAGCTTACAAGCAGCTTTGACATTTGCATCAGTAGCTTACAAGTAGTTTCGTCATTCTTTTTTCTGGAGTTTTCCTTAGATATTTTCGATTCCTTTGGATTAAGGAAAACTTCTAAGTTTCGACATTTCAAGCTAAGTTCGAAATCTGATATTTTTTCGGAACTGTTTTATGTTGAGATCTGAATTCGTATTCCAAGTCTAAGTTGACTTCGTTTGACCATCGAAATCTGAACTGTTCATTTAAGTCATGTTGAATTTTCCAAATCTGAGTTGACCAAACAGTCCAGGTCTTATTTTCTATAGATATTTGGTACGCTTGCGTATTGTTTATACTCAGAGCTGATTTCAGTTTTCTTCTTCGATTGAAATCCCATGAATTTCCAATAGTTCCTGAACATCAAAAAGGGTTTTAAAACAACGAACCATACTTGACAGAGATCTGTTTAATATCAAGAAAATGAAAGAAAGATAGAACAGAAAGAAAAGAAAGTTTATAGAAAGTTTTAAAGAGATTTTGGCATAGATAACAGATGGTCTCCATAGGAAGGGTGATGACGCTGGCTGACGAACCAGTGTGCCCCTTCAAATTGAAAGGGACAGGATTATGGTTAGCAAACTATAATCTCTTTCACAGAAAAGATGGGATTTATTCCCCAGACCTGATTTAATATGACAGTTTGATCAAACGACCGTGACCTCTGTCTGGTTGTCTAAGTCATATTTCGATTAAATGATAAGAACATAGCACAAGGTGATTTTTAATCACGACTCTGAGAAAGATTTAAGTTTCTTCCTTTTAAAAGCAAGTAAATGTTTTCAATCATGTGCAGTTATGCTTTTAGATTTGCCAGATTAACAGTTTAAATTGTTCAGCTTTTCAAGCTTTCCTCAGTTTACAGATTTCCAGATTATCGTATTCAGTATACGTTTTCTCCAGATTTGAACTACAGTACAGATAAAGTTATTGTTATGTTTGCATTGCCTGTTTTTTTTATTCCAAATTTACTTGCTGAGCCCTAGGATCACTAGTTTTCATGAGTGCAGGTGATAAACAGTAGGGAACTGGATGGTGTGAGCTGGAACAGATCGGAGATATTTATCGTGGACATCAGTTTCAGTTCTGTTTATTGTAAACAAGAGTTTCCGTTCAGTTTTCAATCTCTTCTGGTTTTGTTGTACAGAAATATAGTTATAAGCTTTCGAAACATAACACATTACCAATTCCTTGTTTTGATGTAATCTGAACAAGAAGTGTACTTTGAACATTGTATGAATTTCCACGCAGATATATGTATAGATCTGTTTTCTAGTTCTAAGAATGAAAGTTTTATTTTATCGCAATTCAGTTCAAAATTTGTATGTTGTTTGTTTTGATCCGCGTACAAATACTTAGATTCTTCCAATTCAAACCCCAAAACTTATTAATTTAAGTTACAAAAAGGTACCAGTCCTTACAGTTTCGATGCGGTAATAAGTGAAAGTGAAAAGTAAGGTGAAAATGTCACCTATTTATAAGAACTTGGGGTGATGTACGACCGTCTGATTTCGCGTCCAGCAAACGGCCCGGATCATCTAGAGAACTCCAGGCGTCATCTCGGTAATCGGGCTCTGATTCTTCCAGACCGTCCATGGATGCTCCATAAACGGCTAAGATACGACATCACTAGGGTTATGGTTTTCCTCAAAAACACAAATTCCTACCCGGGTCCCAACCTCAGTTACACATGGTCCTACACTTCAATCCTTCGTCTAGTACTCGCGGTGGGGGATACTCCTGATACCTCAGGATGCCACCTCGGGACCCGAGGACAGAGCTGCACGCTCTATACGACGAAGTATGTCAAGGACTCGGGAAGATTACCCGAGGAGAAGGTCACGCCTCCAAAAGTCCGACCAATCCACATCTCTTTAGGCTCTAAAATCACCGGGGATTACGGAGACAATCTCGCCCAAAATAACCGTCAATCTGAGGGTGATCTTAGCCATGCGAAGTGCTCCAGTGCACCGTGCGCTGGGCAAAGAGTCCCAGCGTATCACACGCCAGGTAAGGCTCTAATCGCCACCACCTAGCCCCTCTATAAATACCCAGGTACGCTTCCTTGCACATTCATACACACATTCACCCGCTATCAGCTTACACACACTCTCTTTTCCTCTCGACTTTCGGGCCTGACTTAAGCATCGGAGGGGCTTCGTCGGGCACACTTCCGACGCTCTCTGACCCATTGTTTGTGGTTGTAGGTCTCGCGGAGGCATCAATCATCCTTGATACATCATCCATCCTGACGATCCGATCTCTCGAGGTTGTGGCAACTCGTCGGCTGAGAGAATTCGGTTACATCATAATCATATATATTACGAATTCTACGGCTCAAAGTTTTGAATCATGCATGGTTCAGAACTGTTGTTTGACATCCTTTCTTGTACATGATCCAATTACTTGAACAAAATCGGTAAAAGTGACATGTGAGTGGGTTGATCTATTCTAAGTAATTCCAATATGTAATTGTTTTCAGATTTTATTCCATCCTTTCTTCCAGCTTAATACCTCAAAATTCATTTCAATGTTATGATAACAAAGTAATATACACATGTGAGAGAACAAGCAATAAGCCAACTTTCGGTTCAATGACTTACACCCTGTCTTTTGAGTTATTTCCTTGATTCTGGACTTTGTAATAGTAATAAACTTAATCCATATCCATGCCATCTCATGACACCCACAAACATAAAAAAAAAAGCATAGGGTCCACAAATTGTATATGTACTTCCTTTGGACTTTATTTTTGCAATTATTTACATAAATCTTCTAAGAGTTTTTGCTTCTTCTACAAACAATTGGTTTTTTCCATACTGAGGTTAACATATATTATTACAACAAAAATATTGGTCCTTGCTTCGAGAGGATTAATAGTGGAAGTAATAATGACAGACATGTATTTATATACACAGATCTCATTGTAGCTCACAGTTTACTGTAATTTTATTCCAAAAATGGTTCAACAATTTCTATGTGTCGATGATATGCTTCTCGTAAAATTTCCTATAAGTTGGCAACGATATCTTTTTAGTCACACTCCCAATACTATTATGATGACGATCTTCTTAGCCAGTTATCATAAGAAGAGAAGTTCAACATGCACATGTAATCTAACTTATCCCAAAATTCAATAAGAACTAATCTGAGGGTGATCTTAGCCATGCGAAGTGCTCCAGTGCACCGTGCGCTGGGCAAAGAGTCCCAGCGTATCACACGCCAGGTAAGGCTCTAATCGCCACCACCTAGCCCCTCTATAAATACCCAGGTACGCTTCCTTGCACATTCATACACACATTCACCCGCTATCAGCTTACACACACTCTCTTTTCCTCTCGACTTCCGGGCCTAACTTAAGCATCGGAGGGGCTTCGTCGGGCACACTTCCGACGCTCTCTGACCCATTGTTTGTGGCTGTAGGTCTCGCGGAGGCATCAATCATCCTTGATACATCATCCATGTTGACGATCCGATCTCTCGAGGTTGTGGCAACTCGTCGGCTGAGAGAATTCGGTTACATCATAATCATATATATTACGAATTCTACGGCTCAAAGTTTTGAATCATGCATGGTTCAGAACTGTTGTTTGACATCCTTTCTTGTACATGATCCAATTACTTGAACAAAATCGGTAAAAGTGACATGTGAGTGGGTTGATCTATTCTAAGTAATTCCAATATGTAATTGTTTTCAGATTTTATTCCATCCTTTCTTCCAGCTTAATACCTCAAAATTCATTTCAATGTTATGATAACAAAGTAATATACACATGTGAGAGAACAAGCAATAAGCCAACTTTCGGTTCAATGACTTACACCCTGTCTTTTGAGTTATTTCCTTGATTCTGGACTTTGTAATAGTAATAAACTTAATCCATATCCATGCCATCTCATGACACCCACAAACATAAAAAAAAAAGCATAGGGTCCACAAATTGTATATGTACTTCTTCTTTGGACTTTATTTTTGCAATTATTTACATAAATCTTCTAAGAGTTTTTGCTTCTTCTACAAACAATTGGTTTTTTCCATACTGAGGTTAACATATATTATTACAACAAAAATATTGGTCCTTGCTTCGAGAGGATTAATAGTGGAAGTAATAATGACAGACATGTATTTATATACACAGATGTCATTGTAGCTCACAGTTTACTGTAATTTTATTCCAAAAATGGTTCAACAATTTCTATGTGTCGATGATATGCTTCTCGTAAAATTTCCTATAAGTTGGCAACGATATCTTTTTAGTCACACTCCCAATACTATTATGATGACGATCTTCTTAGCCAGTTATCATAAGAAGAGAAGTTCAACATGCACATGTAATCTAACTTATCCCAAAATTCATAAGAACTCTTCACTCAACTCAATATTATTAAATCAATTTTATCTCATGTGTATTTGAAAACATAACAGAATATTTGCATCGTTTATCATCAGTCCATCTTCAACACTTGTCACAAATATCTAAACACATTTGGGCACTTAGTTTTTTGGCATAGGTGTTTTTTTTCTATTCTAGCATATACCGAATGCTTTTTTAATCGACCTTAACGGATTTTCTTAATTATATAAAATAGAAGGAAAATATATTCAATGTTTTGTTAGAATTAATCCATTTAAATATAAATAAGTATAAAATTTGAAGAGGTCCGAGAACTAGGTACCGTAAACTCTGACACAGCTTGGGCACCAATTCGTGGATCAAAATTCAGATAACGTGCTTTTAAAAAGGGTTTTGAAAAACAACACGCCAAGCAGTTAGCGCCTAAGCTGAATCAGTACGGAGCAGCGCTGGGCGCTGAACCGATCGTGCGCGATCTGAACCATGAAAACATGAGCTGCAATAGCTCTGGTTCTTGAAAGGTTTTTTGGCACCGAGAAGTAGATCGGGTATGATAATAAATAATGTGGAAACAACCCGAAATATTCTCTGAAAATTGAAAAATTTATGACAGTTTTAAACATGTATGCGATGCAGAAAGCTGAAAAGTTGTAAAGAAAGACAAATACAGGAATTTGTTTCTGGAAGTTCGGAGCTGAATCTCTTACGTCTCTCCTTCTTCCATTGCTGGAAGGATTCACTAGAAGATTTGATCTTACATGAATCTATACAGACCCGATCCAACAGCCCGCAAGCTGCTAGAATTCCTAGCACTCTGCTGCACATCAGCTCGCAGGCTGTGTGACTTTGTTTCACTAAGAATATGTTTAACGTCTTTGTTCCAAAAACTAAAATAATATTGTGTTTGTTTGTGATTCACTCATCTATTCCATTCAGTTCATCTCTCAACACATGTGAGTGAATCTGTGTGTGAGAATATTACAAAATAAGCTCACTCTCTCTTGTGTTTTCTCACACACTGGGAAGTGCTTCTTCAAAGCTGATGTCTTCATCTTCTTCCCAAGTTGTGCAATCGACTATAGATTCTACGTTCAAGCTCTCGACCTATGCACCAGCTCACACCTGGGCACCAGCTCAGCTTTTAAACCAGCTACCACCTGAGTGTAAAAGCTCTCGACTATTGCACATACACTTGCTCTGTGTTTTTCTCTCGTGCTTCTTTCTTTTTTTGTTGTTTATCGTCTTCCTTGATTTATAATACTCTGTGCAAATGGATCCATTGGACACAAGTTCCTAGCCGTTGAAAAGGCTTCTGAAAAGTTCTGACATAGTTGTACCTTGTGTTCTTTATCATTTAATGTGTAGCGAGACGAAGGAAATCAGTTTGAACTACTTTAATCCAGTCTTCACATACACTCATGTCAAACTGCTTTGCTCGTGATATGATAGCCTGTTCTCTGAGCTGTTCACTTCTCATCTGATCTGTTCTGCTCTGATCTTCCTCTTTCAGCTCTAATCTATTTCGGCGCTTTTCTTCTAAACTGCTCTTGTTCTAATCTGTTCTAAGATATTCTAATCTAAGTCATTCTGCTCTTGAGCTGTTTTTGAGCTTCTTCTCTAAGCTGCTCTTGTTCTAATATGTTCTAATCTGCCCTAAGCTGATCGATTCTGTTAATCTCTAACCTGATCTGTTCGTAAAGCTCTAAGCTGCTTCGTTCTTTTCTGTTCTGCTATTATCTGTTTCAATTCTCTGTGCTGACTGCTCTTGCTCTGCTGTTTCAGCTTAGATGTTCTCAGCTGATCTGAGTCGATTCTGCTTTGAGCTATTCATTCTGAACTGATATATATACTAAACTGATTCTGTCTGAGCTTCTTATCTGAGATGATTAATCGATCTGATCTGTTCTAAGCTCTAAGCTGCTCTCGTAAGCCCGAAGCTGATTTGATTCTCTCCGCTCTTCTGATCTCATCATATAATCTGCTTACTCTGAGATGATCTCCCGATCTGATTTGTTCTAACCTCTGAGCTGATCTGATTCTCTCTGCCCTTGCAATCTGATCTAAACTGATTCTGATATGTTCTGCTCTGAACTGCTCTATGAAACGAATAATGTTCATCTGTTCTGATCTGAACCTGTAAGCTGAACTATGATCTGCACTTGATCTCTGAACTGAACGCTTCTCTCCTGAGCTGAAACCTGCTCTGAACTGGTTTCTTCTGTGTTGTTCTTCGCTCTAAGCTAGATCAGCTTGGATGTCGTTTGCTGGACCAGTTTGGGCATCCCCTACTGGATCAGCTTGGACATTTTCACAAATGCGCTCAGTTCGTCGCTTTCAGCTCTCTTCCGATCTGCTACAACGCACTTCTTCAGCTCGCAGCTTATCTGCTACATCGCGTTATTTCAGCTCGCGTCTGATCTGCTTTCAGTTTAGATCTATGCACTTTGTTAAATCATTAGAAACATAACAACATGTTTTGTGTTTATCAAAATTAAGATATGATCTATTACACAGATCCAACAAAATTGTTTATTATTTATTTGTTTATTTTGCTACAGTTATTATGGAAAATTAATTTAACAACCGCAAGAGTCACGATGTACTATTGTCCTCCACTTAATCGGGAAACAAAAAAAGTAAGAAGACATGCACAAGCTGAATCAATTAAAAATTTAAAAATATAAATAAATAAAAAAGTATCGGAAAAGAAAATATAGCCGGTTTGAAGGATCTTATTTTCTAAAATAGTTCAAGTCTTTGTCAATTTACTTAAATACGTCACCACTTTTAGGATTTTTAACTTCCAAAACACCATAATGATTCACATCTTTATAAGATATGGTCTTGTCCATCCGATCTTAATTTTCCTTAAAATACATGAACTTAAGTTACAAAGAAAAATATTTGGAGCAAGATCAGCTTAGACATGATCAGCTCAGAGGATAAAATATAAGACATTCAGATCATAGATAGAATCAGCAAAGAGTCAATCAGCTTAGAACATATGAGAACAAGAACAGCTTAGATGAGGAGATCGAAACAACTTAGAGCAGAACAGAGATGAACGTGTTAGAGTAGATGCCCAACTAGCCAACTTGTGACGTGTGAGTTTTATCGACTCTTTGTATAACGATATTTATTTATGAAATACGTATTTCTTTTATGGCATTCTTTATTTTCATTATGTTATAATGTTAACAATTGCGTTGGATAAAGACCTAGAATGCACCATAGTGTATGTTAGATGTGATAGTGGATATGATGGCTATCATGAAACACATCTAATAGTCACTGTGTATTCTGAACTCGTTCCTAGTCGATTGGGCCGTCAAAATGAGGATAAGGCCGCCCGAGCTTGATACTAGCATCTGCGATGCGAAGTACCATGTTTCATTGGTAGGGAATATTGGGATGCTCTGAGCATGCAGATGGATAGTGACCTGGTG